>JAZHYW010045314.1:0-25188 GCA_037355805.1 Ixodes ricinus | reverse complement strand
CGAGACGAATACTCGTACAAGTTTTAGCTTGTATATTTGGCAAAGAAACAAGTTGTAAGGTGCCGCATTCTTAATGTTGCTTTCGTGTATCTCTTCGAACAACCGAACATTTAAAAACTGTTTTTATGGTTTACACACATTAAGTAAAATAAGATCAAAAACGGTTACGATATTGAGCCAGAATAAATAGGTGCCAGACTAGAGTTTTAATCCAGGTTTCGATCAGCAACCTTACTGCATTTGTCTGACACAAATAATCCTTCGCAATGTCCACCTACAGAGTAAACTTGCGGAAAGGCGAGGTTAAAGAACAGGTTAGACGCAAAAATCCGCACTGTGCAAGGACAGTAATCACGATGCCGTATATGTTTCGTAACAATAAAAAAAAAACGTTTGAAGGGTTTTTATTTAGTTTTTTTTGTTACTAACCAGACTAAACTAAATAGAGCATAAAATATATTTTTATTTGAATCTCGCTTAAACAGACACGAAGACTTACTTCAAGAGTCAACATTGCTCGATAAACCGAACAAATTCCACCTGTTCAGAAATCAAGGTGGCTTCACCTCACGCTCCGTAGCAAAAGGTGAAGACACCTTTACGAACGTTTCACTTTTCCGCCGCAAGGACAGAGGTTGTCGGGGGCAAAGATACATCATCACCATAGGATTCTCGTAGACACTGACAGAATAGAAACCGCAGAGCGTGTCTTTTGGACGCCCGGCCTTCGGATCGAACTCCGTGCCTTCCGCAGTGTTTCGGCTGCACGCGCGCACTCGAGGTGCACGAGACGCCAAAGCATTGTCGAAGGTGGGAAGCTCGCGCTTGAGGAGGGGAAAGCAGAAGTTTCTCCCTGCCGTTCTCACATTGTCAGCGACTCTAGCGCTCAACACCCGAAAGAGCGCTTCGTAGTGCCTTCTTATTCCCCCCCTTCCTTTTATTGTTTTCGACATCTGTTCTGGATTTTTTGCTGCCTTAAACCTACACGGGTAAAGATGTTTTCGTAGACGGCAAAGGTGCAACAATCGACGCCATGCTCCCGGACGTATTGAAGACAAAACTGTGTGGTTCAGCCCCTTAGTATCACTGTAAAGCAGTCTTAGGTAGTACCGCGTTACTAGTAACGCGTTACTGTAACTTCGTTTTTGGTAAATTGTAACTGTAACGAGTTACTTTTAAAAAATGTAACTTGTAACTGTAGTTCTATTACTTTTTTGAGGTAACGATGAAAGTAACGACGTTAATTTTGTCGTTACTTTCACGTTTTTTTATGAAGAATATATCATTGAACGAATACAATCTAGCTATTCCTTGCACTTTCCAAATTTTCTTTTACGACATTTAGAGTGTCAAGTTAGCCTTGCATAAACTTCTGAATACGTTCTTTCTCGCGAGTCACGACACGAATACAGCCACATGTCGATTTGATAAAAAAATCTAGTTATCTTTACGGACGAGCTTGTACTTTGTAACAGTACACTTACATCTTAGTATCTTAAAGCACTATCTATGTTGCGGTTTTTCTTTTTTTTTGCGCAAACGCTTTTTCATCGGGTGAGTACACCGTGTACCCCCAATACACGCGGAGGGCAGTGCGCATGTTTTGTATATTGATTAGCGCCACTACTACGCAATGCGCATGTTTCGTATTTTGATTTGAGCCACTACTCCGGCGTGGTGTTAACAGTTGAGCCAAAATTTACTGCGTTTTGCCCTGGGTTTGTTTTTGGCTTCCCGGGTGCAAACTGAAATATGTCCAGAGACACTATGAACCTAGCTCAACCGTCAACGAGCCAGCAATGTGCGAGTGCTACCAAGGATAAAGCATTTGTATTGAGTCCGCGTTTGCCCCCGTGCAATTCCTTCTAGCGCGCCAGTTGAGCGCCTGTTCAGCAAGGGCAGGGACGTGTTCGCCATCAAATGAGGGAAACTTTCAGACACTAATTTCGAGAAGCAACGGCTGCTAAGTTACAATATGAAGTATAAAGCGCACTTTTTAGTTTTATGCAATAAAACTTGGTGAGAAGCGTTTTCTAGTTTTTTCTAATTTTTTGTGTTATAGAAACGTAACTGAAAAGTAACGTCGTTACTTTTTAAAAGTAACTGTAACTGTAACGAGTTACTATTTTGTTGCAGTAACTGTAACGGTAACTTCGCTACTTTTTTCTGAAAGTAGCTGTAACTGTAACGAATTACTTTTTAAAAGTAACTTACCCAAGACTGATATAAAGGCTATGATAAGGCAGAATTCTTCAATCAGATAAACTGAAAAGAAACCGCGGAGTAATGAACGGCATCATAACCAACCGATGTCTTTAGCTTATATACCGTCGGTGACTTTACGTGAGTTTGTAAAGCGGCAAGTAATAGTCGAGGCATTGAGCGCGGCGGAAGTTTTTGAGTCGGCTTCCTTGCCTTCCTGCCTCAGCTTCCGGCCGGAACTGCCAAAGCCCACTCAACGGCTCCTAGATACCGATGCCGTTGTATTGGATTTTCTTAGTGAACTTCCGGAGGCCAGTGCTACAAATATTAAACGCAAGTGCCGTGTCAGCGGGTTCGGTAGGTATTCGTGTTCTCACTATAACCACGGCCTCGTCATATACTAGCTCTTGGCCAACACCGACGGTCGAGCCCTTACCGGCAGCTTCGCACGAAGCAACCTACCACATGCCCCGTCGCGTCGTCCATCTTCCGGTCTTCGCACGCCGCAACTCGCCGTTTTCGGCCCACAGCTAGCGGAGCGGCGGGAGGTCAGTAGCGACGAAGGTCGTCAATCCGTTCACGGTAGAGAGCGCGCCGGTCACGTGGGACTCGTTAGAGCCCCGGCTAATGGAATTCCGAAGGCTATCCCGTTCGATTGGCGGCCACCCGTGCCCCCTGCCTGAATTATTAGGCGACGAGTCAATTAGCGCGCCGGCCGGGCGGTAGCGGCCGCTCGGACGAGGCGACGACGACGGGGCCCGGAGAGGGCCGTTATAAATTCGGCCTAATTAGCGACGCTTTGGACGCCGGTTCCCTTTAAAGGCGAGGCGGATAGGGCGCTCGGGTCGCAAGTTAGCCAGATGTCGGACAACTGCGTCGAGCGGCTGCTTTCCTCGTGTCGATAAAGGAGCCACTACCGAGAGACGGCAGGAATCCAAATCGGGGGGGGGGGGGGGGGGGTCTCGCAGTTGATGTGATCGAAGTCGCTGACAAGGGCCAGCAAATGTCTCGGGGCCCGTTAGTGGTAGGTAGTCGAGAAAAAAAGTGACGTTGATTCGTAGATGACGCTGAGCGTTTGAGGTTGCTAGTTAGAGGGGTTGCCTTCTTCTGCGGAATTTTATTTGAAGCCGGATTTTTTTTTACAGAATTTCATAAATCTAGCAATTGGTCCCATTCGTCAGTGCATTTCCCAGCTGCATTTAGCAAAAAAAAGAAAAGAAAAAGATTACCTGACGTAAAGTAATTGGACGCAGGTTCCGTAAGGCAGTGTTGTCACCTCACGTGACCACGTCATGTGGCTTCAAGTCACGTGATACAATGACGTCACATGACGTCAATTTCCCGCTAATATTGGTAAGAAAAATATAGGTCACTCCCCGTAATGAGAATTTAATGTTCGCTTAATCAATTTAAAGGATGACTCCTTATTTTTAACGAATTATAGAACTTTAAAAATAAAAGGCGTTGGCAATTTTTTTTATTGCTTGGGTTTGTAATCTTGATGAAGGAATGATATGTAACAAGTGACATTTTTAGAAAGATTCTTATGTTACTGCTCCAAAAATTCCAGCATCGCCACCATAGTGACCAGCTTGATTATTAGTGTTTTGAGAACTAAGAACGTTAATAAAACCAAAACGTCGTTCGCAACTCCAGAGGAGGCGACGCCACCCAACGGAAAAGACGTGAAGGAGAGACGCAGGCAGCTAACGCTTATCGAGGTGTGCAGCGACAACTGCCACGGCCTGGCGGCGGAAATATTAAACAAAAGTAAAGGAGATGAAATGCCTGCGATATGAATTATTCGTCTAAATTAGTTTATAACTGCCTTTTGGACTAAAGTAGCGCAATATTATGTTTTGTATTAAATTGTTTATTTACTCGAGTACATTTGGTAGGCAAGCGACAATCGACAAACTACTCTGTAGTTTGATTTTTTTTCTTCGTCTTTTGGTATACGTTTAGCTACTTTTTACATATTGCAATCCGAGAGGTGATATAATTTTGCACCTAAGGTTGGGTGTGATTGGCGAGAGCTTTGCCGACATTTGCCAATATTTTAATATAGAATTTTTTTATTATTATATTGTGTTGTAGGAATTTATTTGAACGAATACCTTAGTAACAATATCTTAGTAAAACACAATATCTTTCCCTCTTTTTTTTCGAGAATATTATTTGTTTTGTAATATACGGTGTCTTTTCTTCGAAAACTTTCCAAAATGCAGCCAAAACATCTTTTTCTTTCTTAAAGGTAGGTTTTTTTTTATAAACATATAACACTGATTCTGTGTTTTTTTTATTTGGTGACTGTGTGAGCTTAAGAGGTGGAAGCCTGTCATGCCGATCTGTATTTAGTACTTTGATGTAAAATTTACGAAGGTTTCCTTGTTGAAAAGAAGTATAAAGAAGTGATCCCGGTAAATCTTTAGTTTCACTCAACTAATTTCAGATGCCCTGAGCTTGCAGCTCAATCCAGAGAATTGTTATCGACGTTGCAGAGCCACTAGGCTTCTTCGAAAATGTCGGCTTTTGGTAAGACCACCTAGCAACGTTGCTTTCATTTCTCCTCTTCTTTTTTTTTTATTTTGCTTTTACATATAAGTGGATTTTTTCCAGTTACTTTAAAACAAATTAGACTAAAAAACCTTTAGAAAAACGGTTTTTTTATTATTATCTTTATTTTAGTTTTATACCCTCCGCGAAAGAAATCAATATTCGAGCTCGGAGATATTCATTAACTCAAAACAATTTTTCACCTACCACTAAACACAGTTCTATAATTAACGTATGTTGTTTCTAATGTACGCAACTTGCAAGGGGTGCAAGGGGTGTTCGCTTCGGCGGGATAGTTGTTTAGCCAATAAATAAATATAGAAACTAACGGCAATTGCCTAGTTTCGTAAATTGCCTGTTATGCCCCCTAAGCCTTGTCCCAGCTCGATGATTTCTACCGTATTTTTCCCAAAGGAATCGGAGGCAAGCTCCAACCCAAATATATACTGGTGCGCTACCTGAGCCCCATACCAAGCCATTGACAGGTTAAAAAAAGAACGCCGGGCGTCACAGTTATTGTGATCACGTGGTATTGTTTCGTAATTGGCCATTTTTCAAACCTGCGCGCCATCTATTAGCTACTGCGGCAATTATTCAGGTCCGCCATTACTTGATCACGTGCTCTGAGCGTGCATTGGACACGAGGGTTGTGTCAGTGTTAGGCGAGAACTCGGATCCAGTCATCACGCTTCGTGGCCAACAAAATGGCGGCCGCCAATGTTGCTCGATGTTGTTGTTGTTGTTTTGTTTTTTAAGGGTATATTCGTTCTATGGTGTTCCTATCGGCTGTTGTCGCAAGCTTATTGGCTGTGAGGTGGTAGCTAGGTTTTTTAGTTAGATTAATCTGTGATTGACAATATAGGTAGATTGAGGCTATACCGTGAATCGGATTTGGCTAAAATGACCGTGGGGTTCAGCATTCACGAGACCAATCCTTTGAGGAGGAAATTAGTTATAAGATAATGTTTGCGTTCTCGGAATCATGCAGCAAATAACAATGTTTTAGCCGACTATGCCCTTCAAGGATATGTACGAGTATGTATGTGTAACACATCCGTCGGTATATGCTACGAAGTTCCGAGCTCACAGTTGCAGAAGTTTGTTCTGGAAACACCCAAAAGACCAACTGAACACAATTATTCATGAAAGAACCAGACAATACCTCCGTGTAGGCAATATATGACGCATTTAAAATAAAACTTAATTTTATTTTTATTTTATCGTCGGATATACTATATTCGGAACAGATATGAAGTCGGCGAAGGACCAGTTAATTATATTTCAATAGATTACTGGGCACGAGATTCAAATATCGCGCCTCTAGCGGCTAAGTTGAGAGGTAGGCCCACGACGACGACAACATGAATATTATGTTTCTGTTTCCGACGCAGCACGTAGCTGTTGTAGTCGAACTTCGCGCCATCGTTCCGTTGCGGCTCGTGCTCAATCAGTGAAGTTCCAGTCGAACGCTGTCGCAGCATTCGTGCCCAATTTGTGTCTGCATTGGATCTCGCCGTGATGACGTCGAAATGCTAGTGCAGGGACTTTCATTACTCTAGG
Organism: Ixodes ricinus; assembly: GCA_037355805.1. Lineage (NCBI taxonomy): Eukaryota > Metazoa > Arthropoda > Arachnida > Ixodida > Ixodidae > Ixodes > Ixodes ricinus. Next base: position 18,870 of record JAZHYW010045314.1, on the reverse strand, counting down.
TGGTGCTGGCTCGATCGAGGAAAATTACGTAATATATCAAGTCCACAGGCCTCCTCGGTGACGGCTCAGCTTCAACTTACAGAAACAAACGAAGATAAGACACGACAAGACAAAACAGGTGTTTTGTTCCGTGCCGTCCTTTCTTCGGTCGCTTCTGCGAGTTCAAGCTGACCCGCCATCAATACGTATTAACCAGCTCAACTAAAGCCTCTACACACAGGCCTCCTTTTGGGTAAACACCGAGCTCCTGAAAAACACAAGCCGGACAAAGCTACCCCTTAGAGTTCATCCTCGCGCCAATAGAAATACACTGACACACCAAATAGGTCTCGGTGGTTTGACCTGCTTTCAGAAGTGGTGTCTTAACAGATATATCACTGTTAAGCGTCGCTGGCCACCTTCAAAAACTCCGGAAGCAGTTGCTTACGGTTTATACCTAGTTCGATCGTAAAAACCCTAATGCCATTTTTCCGAAAACTTAGCTTTCGGCTAATACATAATTTTTTTTTTAATTCGAAAGCCGGGCACTGTGTATTCAACTCGCTTTGTTGCGCACTAAATATTTAAGAGCACCACTTCGTTTAGCGGTCGACAAGCTTCCAGACGGGTGTCTAACTCCGCGTGACAGTTCTTTCGCGAGGCGCTCGAATTTTGGAGCGAAGCGAACGGGCGAGTGTTTTCCATGAATGCCGACCTGCCAAACGTAATCAAGCATACCGAGTGCTAACCGGCGACGCCTCCGACCCAAACCGGTAGCCGAGGTGCGTCCGCATTTGAAAGAATCATTGACGCCGACAGTGCAAGAAAAGCACGACGTGGCGTAGGCACGTAGACAAGATTTTGATTTGAGGGTTGGGGGGGGGGGGGCGCCCATGACAAAATGCTGTATGACGGGGAGGGAGGAGAGGAGGCCCCAGCAAAATAGAAGATTTCGGAAGGGGTGGGGGCCTAATGGGCTCCCCCCCCCGACCTTGGATACGTTCCTGACGTGGCGATTGTCCCGTGCATCATATTTAGTGCTCGGCAACTAATCAGGTTGCGACATTAGTCGGTAAGAACGCCGCAGAACCAATCATGAAGAAAGAAAGCGTTGACATAATTAGCCGCACCCTACGCTTCTCAAGCTGTCACTGACTATAGTCGATATTTTTTTATCACGTTTGTTTTTTGAGTATTTGCAAAATCAAATAAGACAATACGGCAAGGTCTGGGTGTCCGGAACCATCCAGGTAAACATTTCGGGTAAATATGGTCACATATTTACAGCTTGAACTCATATACGATGTCCCTAATTATACTGAGAGCAGAAGCAGTCTTTTACGAATTAATTTCATTTCTGAAACACGTTATTCTTATATTCGGCGACTTTATGTATCCCCGTACGTAACTGTACTTAGTGTGCGACCGTTTTAACTGAATGCATTTCGTTTGTTGGCTTTTTACTTTTTTGTTCCAACGTCATTTTATTATTTTGGAGTTAAACGCGTCTCCCACATTATCCGACTACGTGTACAAACCAAGGAAATGTGCACTGCCTTTGCTGGATGACTTTTGCGCCAAAAAAGATGTATGCTATGCTCAAATTAAAGGCCCTGATTATATATATATGCCAACGTTGTACTTTACCAGGAAAGAAAATGTCCACTCGGCTGAAAAATTTATATATATATATATACATATATATATGTATATATATATATATATATATATATATATATATATATATATATATATATATATATATATATATATATATATATATATATATATATATATATATATATATATATATATATATATATATATATATATATATATATATATACAGGGTTTTTCACGAAAGGTGGACAAATTCGATGTCGCGAAAACTACGCGTCGCAACAAAAAAAGGCTTGTCTCCTTTTGGGCCTGGGCCAGTTTCCAAAGAAGCGTAAGAAGAGTTCCTACGCTTCTTTGGAAACTCCAACCGTCATCCTCCCGTTTATGAAACTTGGACTCAACCGTAGCATTGTACAAATATCACCCGCGTTCATCTGTAAGAGTTCTTCCTGACGAAGGCCGGACTCCGGCCGAAACGTCGAAGAATAAATCATCCGTTGTTGCTGTTTTCATCAAGGGTTTTTTTCTTCCCAGTTATATATATTACGGGCGTACGACACTTACCATTCGATAACACCGAGCCACAGTAAACATGCGGTACTTAATCAATTACTTTTGTATCGAAATCGAACTATCTTCATGCTTGTAGGGTTTTCGATAAAAAGGAATGCAAAATTACTCACTCATCTCTCGTGATCAGCTAGTCGCACAAACGGTTACAACATTTGAACAATCTTTAACCCTCTTTTTTTCTCAATGATTGCTGCGATTTTACAAATGACCCATGTGTATAAGTAAAAAAAGACTCAATTACAAAACGCCAATCCCTTCTAGACCTTAGGGGCAAATAGCACCACCTCGACCGTACATTTACCTTTTTTTTAATCTATTTCCTCCACCTCCTATGCACATACGAAAACAGGCCGGTGATAATAATATGGACTGCGTTAGAGACACTCCTAAATAAAGCCGAGCAAACAGACTCGCGTATTTATCGCATTTCGTTCGCGGTGTTCGTTAGGCCTTCTTTTAGAACCCTTCCAAACTCACTTTCCTCCCTCCCATTTCTTTTTACGAGCCAACATAGATTCAACTTTTCGCCCCTTCCCCCATCGTGTCCGGTCCTTTCGCAAACAAAGGACTTCGCTCTATTTGTGTGTACTCCGGGCAAATTGTGCGGCTCGCTTCGCGAAAATGCCGCTCGAAGTGTTGGGATCAGGCGCCGTATTTACGCACTACTTGTCGGCCGCTGTCTGTGACCTCTCACTCTTTTTCTTTTCGTTTTCTTTCTCTGTTTTCAATGGTTCTTATTCAGCTCTCAACCTTTCTTATGTAGTCACGCTGCATCACACTCCATATTTTCAAGTGATAGCGTTCATTACGTCTTCTTATTGCAAATGTTAGGTTGCAACCTTTTCCGGGCTCCTTTATTTTGCATGTTTTCGCCTCCCTTCTATCACCATAACTCTTTATCTTATTTCTATACCCACTCTCGAAATATAGAAAGTATCGCGCGCCGTTTTATGGAGGCAGTGGCAATATGAGCTAGCTCAGATTAGTGCAATAGTTGAAAGGAGTAAAAGGCCGCATGGGTCGCTTTCTGCACGCTAAGTTATACAACTGACTGCCCCATTGCAGAAGTTGGAAACGTGGTGATCGTTTCCAAACTCTTGTGTAATATAATAACATACCTGGGGCTCCTCGCAGGGCTTTTGTGTCACTCCGGGCTGAACGCCACTTGGCCAGCTCATACTGAAGCACCCTATGTCAAGCTAACATCGACATCAATCACACTTCATCTTCCCCGTTCTCTTAGGTGGGCTTACCAAGACCCCGTCGCCTTTATAATGCTGATCTACTCAACCTCGCTCAACCACAATTTTAAGCTGCATCGAACCAGCTTCTATCAGTAAATGTACCACAAAAACATTGAAAGCAGCTCAACCCATGTGCACCATCATGGCGCTTGACACCAATTTCACGGACTGCAAGCTGAATTATGCGCTGACTCAGTGTGCAAGCCGTTGAGCAGGATGACACGGCCTATCGGGTAGGACAAAACCTGACTGACAGCCACCATCCCGATCTCTTGAACACCATAGACAAAATATAACCCCCAACGGCACTACTTCGAGCATCAAAGGAGTTGAATGACATCTCAATTAAAACTCCTATCAAGCTCCAAGAAAACTTCGCATCATACTTTGCCCAATTTGCCTTGCTTTGCAAAGTAAACAAGTACTTAAACCAGCTCATCCTTCGACAACTTCACAAGACAGATGAGCGTTTCGGGAGTACTTGTAGATAGGCTCGATAGTTTTCGCACTCAAAACCTTATTGTCAACCATTTTCCCTCAAAGAAGCAAGTGCAGCCCTGATGGTTCTGTGCTATGCTTTGTTCGACTTATTCAAAGTAGCTCGCTTGGACAACTGACCCAGGCGAAGCTATCCGCCTTTCCATCATTTCGATCACGCTCTCTTGCTCGATTCATTTTCCTATGGCATCCGGCTTTCTGCTTCATGTTGTACTGTCGCTAACCAATTTTGTCGTTGTTGCGGAGGCACTGGTCGTAGAGGTACTGGAAGCCACCTGTTTTAGAAACCCTGTCAGGCAGGGACCTCACTCGGAGGAAGGTTAATAAGCCTCTTCTCCTTCAAAATCACCATGGCCTTAAGACTGGTTCACACACTTGCGTGAGTCAGACCGAGTGAGGCTGCGACGGCTTGCGACGTTTATCTTGTTACGGGTTGCTATGGCAACGCGTACAAGGCAACGCACCATGACTGCGCGGCCTGGCCGTAAGAGGCTTCAAAGACGGTTATGTCGAACTCGATCGTAGTCGGTTGCAACATTGTGAGCCAGTCTATACCACGGTGGAAGAAGAGAAAGCTGTCTGAAAGGCGCCACCTCGCTATGGAACAAGTTTTGCGTAGGTTAACGTTCACTTTTCAGACAAACGATGTGAGATGGAGCAACACGCCCTGGGTATATAGTAATAAAGATCCTATATGGTTAGAGATGGTGCAACTGAAAACATAGAAGCATTTGGTCACAAGGCTATGGCTGTCTGGTTGGCTGACTGGCTGGCTGATTGACTGGCTGGCTGGATCGAGCCGTCTAGAGCCGTCCCAGCGGCGTCCTGGACTGCAGCTGCTGCCGCTCCGCCGGCTCTGCGGTTGGTGCGGGCGGCCCTGATCGAAGAGATGGCTGTGGCTCCTATGCTGTCCGTCCGGACGGTTCGGAGTGCGGAACAAGTGCGTGGGTTCCTAGCAGTTTCTCGATGATCGCGCAGTCGTGACGAAAGCAATCATAGTAGAATCAGTCACATTGTCATGATGCGAGGTTTCACCGCGCTCTTGTCCGCAAGTTAAACACCCTTCTTGTGCCTGACGCAATACTCGCGATATTTGGTATTTCCCGGACAGGCGATGGTGGAATGGCAGTGTTCGAGGTTATGGTGTGGTTGTATTGAAATGTGTTAAAGTCAAGTGAGATACGGTTTCGTACGCATCAGACGAGAGCGTGTGCGGCAATCTGCAGACGCGACCCCAACACGACCACATCAACTGGGGCGTGCTCGCACTGCTCAAGGCGCCAAAAGACCAAGCCACCACCACCACATGGACAGACCCTGACAAACCCACCCAGACATTCACCTCCTCAATCTGTGCCAGACTTGTCTCACAGCACCTAGTCGGTGCCGCCAGCACGGGAAGACTCTCCGTCTACGCGCCCGGCTCCACATTGCCACCACAGAGGCGAAAATATACTTCCAGGTACTGTCACAAGATCAATGGCACGACCTCTGCAACCAGTTCAACGACCGGGTACGTCTTTCCACGGTCTGGAATTTCTTCAGAAGTTGGCTAGGGAAATCTAAAGTTCAAATGGCGGCGCAGATTGTGGCGTTACGCCACAACAAATCTGTAGCCGAATTTGCACAGGAGGCGGCTAACAATTTTTTTCCCCCAATCCACGTCCCCGGACACGACTTGCTACTCCCTCGAAGTTTCGGTAGACGGAGCCTATACATCCGACGCTCCGTTCACGCTGGCAAAACTCCAGAACGCACTCGATCACTATAGGATGAGGAGCACGCCGGGTCCAGACAGCGTGACGCGCGCTGAGCTTCGCAATTTACTAACGGTGTACAAGCTCAAGATACTTAAAAAGATGAACGAGGTATGGGAAAACGGCCGGTCGCCAGCCGATGGGAAAACGTCGCTTGTCATCCACATCCCCAAGCCAGGCAAGCCAACCACGACGATCCGGAACCTCGGTCCTATCTCGCTGACCAGAAACATATGCAAGCTGATGGAGCGGATACCCTAGACCAAGAAAGAATCAGGCCTCAGCATCCAGGACAACTTCCTGATGCTTCGTTATGACGTCCTGGCAGACCCCTCCTCAATACGCCCCAAGAACATCGTTGCCGTGGATGTCATGAAAGCGTTCGACTCGGTGCCGCGCTCATCGGTCATCAAGAGTGCCAAGCTGATAAGCATCAACGGCCATGCTCTAAACTTTATCAAGTATTCTCACAAAACATCAAAGATTTCAGGTGAAGATCGGGAGCAATGTCGAACCCGAAATTATGAACCACGTTGGAGTGCCGCAAAGGGCAGTGCTCTGACCCACATTTTTAATATCGTTATGTCTCGCCTCTCACCGCGTCTCACCTCCATTCCGAATCTGCGTTTGGTCATGAATACAGATGACATAAACCTCTGGTCTACGACAGGCAACATCGGGGAGCAAGCACAGATACTACAATGCGGCCTCGACGCTGTTCAGTTTTTTCTAGAAGACATTAGCATAACTGCTTCCCGGAGAAGGCTGAATGCGTCGTGTTACTCTCTGGTCCACAACACCTCGCCGACGAAATGCGCTCCTTTAACAACTTGACACTAAACACCACTATCAGGCGAGAGCCAACTGTGCACATTCTTGGACTATTCATAGACCAGGACGGCAGAGCCGTGAAGTCACTCAGTGGGGTCAAGAAAGAAGTCACCCAAATCCTTCACTTCATATGACGAGTCACCAACCGCAAGTGGGGCACAGGCGAAAAAGAGACCAGACAGCTCGTCTAAGCTCTCTCCTATTCAAAGGTGCTCTACGGCTACAATTACTACTACCTAGCACAACGCCAACGCGACACCGTCGAGAACATTAACAAGGAAGCGATGCGACTTATCACCGGCCTTCCCAAGCACATTTGACTGTCGGACCTATACGCTTATGGAAATATCAACAAGCTCGAGGATGTAGCTGAACCACACAAGTCTACCCAGCTCACTTGGTTGTTGAGTACCAAGGCAGGCCTTGCCAGTCTCCAAGAAATCGGACGCCTACCATTGTCTGCAACACAACATCCGCAGCTGCCACCAGCCCCACCCTAGGAAAGGCACGACACCTTAACAGCTGAGGCTCCCTTACCACGACGCATGGACGCAGAGCATCCCGAGCGACAAGCCTACCATGCCAAGGCGCACAAACGGCCCATTGCCGCAATGGACCCACGACGACACCTCGTTTACTACACGGACGCTGCTAGCGACCCCGTTCCTGCTCAGACAGCACCACCACCGTCGGCTGGGTGACATAACCCACCCCGACGTGTGGTCTTAGCGGCTCCCCACAGGAGCGGGCATTAAGGGCGCCGAGTTGGAAGCCATAGTGCAAGCCGCCCAACATTGCTGAACCCGACCACTCAGAAACATCAACCACAAAACATCACCATCCACACAGACCGCAAGAGGCCTACTAGGGTTGCCGGCACGCATCCAAGTCGGCCAGCGGCCGCGTGTATAAAATCTACGACATCGAATCCCGCCTGCATTCCAACCACCCCATTCAACTTCGTGTCGCCTAGTTACCCGCCCACGCGTGTATCCCAGGACATGAATGAGCCCATAACGAGGCGCGTGCAGCACTAAGCAAACCTTCCGCCGCCAATCGTACCCGCCATCTACAGCGGGCCCCATTTCGATTCCTCGCATCCTGACGACACTCAACCGGACCTCACTTGTAACAGTCGCACTCGCCAAGCAGGAACGAAAGAAAATACTCCGCAACGTGAGGACGACGGCCTCCAGTTTCAACAGCTAGAGCAGTATGATACCCCAATGCCAGCAGGAGTGAGCCGCAAGGCCCAGGCTCTCGTCCGCCCTACCACCACTGACACCCTTAAGCTGCCGGCCCTGCGCAACCACATATTTCAAGATGACCCACACCAGGGCTATTGTACAGCATGCAACATCCTTGTGACGACGCAGCACGTTATTTGGGAGTGCCCTGAGCACGCTGCGCCTCGCTTCGATGCCTTGGATAACATCCCAGTAGCAGGCCAACTTAACACCTTTAAGGACTTTGTGATCCCGCAGGACAAGCCGCCGCCTACAGTGCGGCTCCTGGGGAACCAGCTTTGCTGTTTCTTTAACAAGGACGGCGGATCAGCCGTCCTCGATGGCCATCGGTGACTTCTAACTCCTTTAGCATGCCCATCGCACCGTTGCGGTTGGGAACGCTTGGCGGCGTTTGGCAGCGTTGCATTGTAAAACGGTCGTCAGCCACTCTCGGGCGTGGCTGTGTGTATGGGCTTTTACCCTTTCACCGCCGCTGCGGATAGAGCAAGAGCAGCCATGCATGTCATTAAATAAAGACGTTTTGTCAAATCAAGTATTGCGGGAGAAGCGAGCGCTCTTGAGGGAATCGCGACGGGCGCGAAGACATTAGACGGCGATTCTCCGCGCCAGCGCCGGTGGCGCCGCGAGTGTGCTGTCGTGTGTCTCCTAAATTCCTCTAGACCACGCGCACGCGCGTCGGGTTGTCGGTTATCGTGTCGATATATGCTTGTTCAAGGCCGCTTTGGAACAGCGCTCGCGTTATAAAAATAACTCAATTACTCGTGTTAAGAAGGCACTCACCATGTCCGAAGGTTCAAGAAGCTTCTTGCTCGTCATACTTGATCGTAATATCTACATTTCCCTAACGCAGAGCGAAAAATATGCCCTGTCCCAAACCCGGCGATTCTCAAAGCATCTTCTCCGCAAGCGCTTTAAGCTTATTTGGCGCATATAACTCCGCTTCCGCCGCAAAAAAAACAATTATGACGAAAAGAAAAAAAAATTATGCCAAGATCACTGCTGTTGCCACGCTTCTTCTCGACATAGTGCGTTAGCATTTAGCGTAGGGGTTCGTTGTCTTCGAACGGCAAGCCTGTTCTCCAGACCGTCGGCTGTTTCAGATGCAGCCGCCACAGCTTTTAGAGTGCGCGTCAACAGCGGCGCGTCATTGGAAACGCGCGAGAAGACTCTTTACGTCTTACGTAAAAGAAAAAGTGAACGTAACGAGCGATCAAACAAAGCGAAAGATCACGGCGGGAACCGCCTCGCGGCATCACGAAATCAGTCCAGGACACGGTTTAGTTCAGTCCAGAACAATCAAAAGCAAAGACGGCTGCACGCACCAGGGCAATAAATTATGACGCATTTAAAAGAAACCGACACCCTGGCTCCGCCATTTAGTTGGTCTAGGAGTGGTAGGAGGACGGTGAGAGCCATTCGACGAACCGTCCTTATTCTGCGCTTACGTGTACAAGGCACCCGTGCCGCGCGGCGTGCGTGGTCTAAAGCAAGGAACATGTGAGCGAAGAGAATGGGCGCCGCGCGGCAGTTTCCATGGCAACTTGCGCGGACGCTGTGGAGTGGCGGCTGGACATCAGTCCACGTCACAGCGTTCTGGGCTGTTGCAATGAGAATCACCGCGAAGCGCCAGTTTTTGTCGCTCATGTTTTCCTGCTTAGTTGCTGAACTCCATGGGACGAATATGCTGCGAAAAATCGACGAATTTTGTCTGGCGACTTTTGCTCTGCGCGTCGAATCAGCACAGTGGCTGCTACGCTGCGCGCAAAGCGAGCGTGCCGTCGGGCGACGTTCGTCAGTTATTCGTCGCCTAATGCGCTCCATGGAGTTCAGCCTTACGGCTTTCAAAACCGGCAGTTCTCCTGCCGGCAAATGCGCGAAGTCCGAGCAATCTTTTGCCGCCTTGGCTGACCTTGTTCAGACACCATTCTCTTCTTCCACCGTGACCATACTGCCCCGGCACTTCAATAAGTTATCCGCTCGCACGCGATGCACAAATAAAGTTATATATGAATGTGGTGGTGTGGCAAGACCACAGTCATTCCCGACCGTGTCCTGGATGACAGTGGTCTTGCGGTGTCCACGTTCGTAGACATCGAAAAAAACCGACATCACGAGAGAGTTTGCGATTTTCTGCGCTAATCCAGCGCCATTTGCCGCGGGTCCTCCCACCTGGACCGCTCTCCAGTTTTGCACAATGAAAGTTCAAACTTATGCTAAACAGTTCGATGTTCTTGAGAATCTGTACTCACTTCTTAACTGGTTTCAAGATAAACGAAAAATAAACTGACTTCTGCTTTTAAAACTAGTCTTACTTTAGTGCTACCGTACGTCTGCTGGCCGTGCACAGGAAGAAAATGAAAAGACCAGAAAACCCGCTCATATTTTTCTTTAACTTGTGCAACCCAATCTGATGAAACATCTAAGGTAAACGCAAAGCAGAGTCTTTATTTTATTTGAGTCAAAGAGGATGGTGTTGAATATGAAATTCCAACTTAGATGCAATTGTATCAGAAAAAACATTACCATATAAATAAGTGAGTTCTGATCAGATACTTATTATTTCTGTCCTGAGGCTACTGAAAATGAGGATCGTTCATGTCGGCTGTGTTCGAAGAGCTTGGCCGCAAAAACTACAGCAAATATCCGCTCCGCCTCTCTCTGGAACACACAGGGCGTACAGAATGTCCCAACACTAAGAGATGGCTTTCGGAAAAAAAAATTATGACGCTGTTCTATTTTATACACACGCACTACAGTCCCTCCAACTAATTTAAGGTATTTTCTTCCGCCGTTCAGACGTATTTTTCGGACATCTAGCAGAGGAATTCGAGACAAACAACGGCCCACCCAAAGAACGCTACTCTCAACAGTCACATAGTAAAGTCCCTCAAATAATGTCATCATTCCATATAACTTGGTTTATATATATATATATATATATATATATATATATATATATATATATATATATATATATATATATATATATATATATATATATATATATATATAGTGAACGAAGAGGGAGAAAGGTGATTATTGAATTTATTGCATTAAGTTAGGGAAAGTTAAAGTTAGGCTGGCGAAAAATTGGGCTCCTGGCCAATTTTTGCCAGCTCTCTTTCCTTTCTCTTTCCTAACTTTAATGCAATAAATTCAATGATTACCTCCTCCACTCTTCGTTCACAATATTACTACTGCTGCACTTGTCAATCTTCACTCATTCCCATTATATATACGGTGCAGCCTGTCCCTATGGGGACGAGTGGTTCCCTAGATATCTTGGAAGACGGGCCCTTTCCGACATTTGCAAAGCTGAGATGACGTGCCACGTCACTGCCGCAATTCGAACTAGCGCGGGCCTTAAATCAACAATGGTTGTCGTCTACCCTGTTAAACAAATTCGAGACTAATAGTACACAAAGAGCTGGTCTGAAATTGAGTCCGCCGAAACCAGTGGCCGGGATGGTCTAATCGGTTAAGGCGTCGCCCCGGACAGGCGAAAGGTTGCAGGTTCAATCCCCGTTCCTGGCCCAATTTTTCGCCAGCTCTCTTTCCCTTTCCCTAACTTTAATGCAATAAATTCAATAATCACCTTCTCCCTCTTCGTTCACAATATTACTACGGCTGCACTTGTCAATCTTCACTCATTCTCATATACAGAAATGTCTCAGTCGATGCAGGAGTGGGACGGCGGCAGTTACTTTCATGGTTTCAGCAAGCCATTTCCGCCGTCCTCTAAACAAAGTACAACAAAGACTGAGATACTCTTCAAAAGAGTGCTCTAGCACATCAAACAAAAAAACATAAAAGGTTGTGCTTCTGCACTTTGATACGCTGTCGACAACGACAGAGAAACGTTTTATTAAATCCGTTTTGAGTAAGTTCTTGAGATGGCTCGAATGCGGACCGCAAGTTCGTCTGTTTTTTTAACAGGGGTTGTGGTGACATCAGAAGGCCGAGCTTAGATCGGCTCTAATTGAAGGGTAGTGGATAAACCACAAACAAGCTGCCTTGAAGTCTACCCACCATCCCTTCAATCAGGGCCAATCAGAGATCGGCGTTCTGACATCACCGCAACCCCTACAAAAGTAGCAGACAAACTTTCGCTACGCACTAGCGGGCACCGCAATCATCGCAGTGGTGATTGCGGTGCCCTCAACATACGCGAAGCTGAAAACCCACTCGTCTTTGCTTAATTCAATTCATTTATTTGCTCTCATAATACAAAATGGGCAATGGAGGCAGGAGAAAAAGCTGCAGAATTGCAGCTTGACGAAGCCCCTGGCAGATCGGTCAGCGGGATGTAATTACATCATTTGAAACAAAACAAAAAGAACATTTAAGCCCCACACCGAGAAGTATATTATTTGGAGGATAATATCTCACGCAATCTATTCTTACTTAAATTTGTAATGCAGACACCTTGTTCTTTGAAAAAATTCAATACTGTTGGAAGTGTGTGCTGAATCATCTGAAGGCCCATAATTAGTTTTTGGATGCGGTACTCTCAAGGTTCCGGCGCTGCGCATATCGTATGCAATATGTTTGTTAGTTAATTTGGAAATTTGCCGTAATGGATGATTAGGAAATTTAATTGATGCCATGTACATAACTGATTGCTTATATTTAGAATATTTTTTTAATTTTCTTTACTTTATGTTTATAAAGAAAAGAGGTTCATTATGTGCGCAATACGACTTATTAGTTACGATGCGAATCGCTTTTTTTCTGCAGCAAAAACAATTTATTACCGTTAGTACGGTACTTGTAGTTCCCCAAACTAGATGACTGTATGATATACGAGGATTAAATAATGCGTTGTAAATTAAAAGTTTTACACCAGCTGGTAATATATAGCCATGCTTATATAGAATACCTATGATGCTCGAAAGTTTAAAAAGTAAGATTTTGAACATGCGAGTCCCATAACATATGTTCGTGAAAAATCACGCCTAATGTTTTGACTGCAGTTAAAAACTTAACCTCCGAGGAATTCACCATTAATTTTGCGGTGGCCTTACACACTGTACCTTTCGGTTTGAAGATAATTGCATTTGTTTTACTTTCATTAATTTTCAGAGAATTAGAAACAGTCCGCCAACTAAGATTTTCAAGGCATATATTTACATCGGTAATTAAACTATCAATGTCTTTTCCTGAAAAAATATACTGCTATCATCTGTATAAATGACAAATGAGGCCTTTCTTGTGATAGTAACTATACCATCTATAAATAGGTTAAACAGCAATAGCCCCAAGACACTACCTTGAGTTACTCCTGTCCGAAACTGCTTTCAGCATTGAAGAATATTCGTTTATTTCAACAGCTTGATGCCGGAAACTCAAGCAGCTTTCTAAAAGAGCCAGGGAATTCCTTCGAATTCCATAAGAATATAGTTTTTCTAACAGAACTTTATGACTCAGCTGGTCAAAGGCTTTAGAAAAATCAATAAATATTCCTAAAGTTAGACACTTGTTTTCAAAATTGTTTAGGATAATTTATTTTTGTCGTAAAAGAGCCAGCTCAGTAGAGCAACCTTTCCGAAAACCATGCTGAGAATCTATTAGTAGCATATTTTTTTCACAAAAATTATTAAGCCTAGCATGAATAACTTTCTCTAAACCATGGGAAAAAACAGGCAATATTGAGATCGGTCTGTAGTTGGACATATTATTTTTGTCTCCGGACTTGTATACGACAGACACCTTAGCTATCTGCATACCTTTAGGGAAAACACCAGTCGAGAGCGACAAATTAAAGATACGTGTAAGACAAGGCGAGATAATGTCAAGCACGTATTTTATTGGCTGCATCTGCATTCCATTAAAATCGGTACATTTACCGCTACTGAGCTTCAAAAATGCCGAGCTTACCTCACTCTCGTCGGTAGAAAACAGAAAACACTCAGATGGGTCATCAGGCAACGCAACTAGGAGATCGAGAATGCAACCGAACCTTTTAGTGGGTTCCACTCTACTTGAAAGTCTTTCCTACTTTAACCATGCAGGAAACGCTATGGAGGAGCAGTTCAATATTTTTCCGTGAGCTGCGGCCATCTCGCTTGTCGCTTTAGTGAGGCATAGCCAGCCCATGCAGTTCCGGGAACGACGTGCCTGAGAACTAAGACCACGGTATCTGTTCGTGCCGGGAATGAGCACCACCTCTTAACCTACTGCTGCAGACTACGGTGCCTTTAGCGCGCCTCCGAATGGCGTCTTTACCGCGTCCTCATTTGTAGTCGTTTGATTTCTACCTGATGACGTCATCACAGTGCCATGCTCTTGCCTGTCGCAGTACTGGCGGTGGCTCAGCAGAGGAGGTGAACACGACGGACGCCTGTTCTGCTGTAGGTCACACTCGTTGGTCACTTTGCAGCCAAGTAGTCGGAGGGGACCAAAACAGTACCGGGATGGGACGCCGCGACGACAGACACCCTTATGTTCATTCGCCTTTTCCGCCAGAATTTCTTCAACCAACCGCCAGGATCGCCAGGGTCGCGATGTGCCGAAAATGTGTTGCTACTTCGGGACAACTTTTTCCTTTTCATGGGCGGAATGGGACTGTATACGCAGCAGTCGGGGAAGCGTTCCAGGTACCTTGCTGGAGACAGATCGAACAGTTGATATCCGTCGCTTTCTTGCAGAGGACCTCCTCTACGGGAAAAGAAGCACGTCTTCACGCCCTTGATGATCTCTTAGCAATGTCCGAGTACCTACACGACACAGGTTTGGGGGTCGCCTCAGGGCGCTTCCGGCTCCTGTTCTCTCGCGAGGGTACGAGAGACGGCCTTTATGATTAACATTTTTTTTTCGAGTATACATCTATATGTGCGAGCGATGTTTCATGTGGCTGCTAGACTCAGTGCGCTTAGCTAGTCAGTTCGTAATCGTGTAAAGATTGGGTGTGAGGTATGCTCAAATAATATTTTTTATTTTATTAGCTCACTCTTTTTTGGCTTTTTGCCATAAGATTCCTTCTCTTTGGTTTTGATGTTGTCGTTTTTTAAAGAATTATTCATAGTTTTTCTTTTTTTACTCAATAAACATTTCTTTCTTTTATGCTCAATTTTGTGACTCTGACACATTTTGATATTTTGATATTTGATATTTATTTATTGCGTGCCCAAAAACACCATAATGGTTTTGACATTGGTGCACAGAAGTCAGATTCCTATGAAACATGCAAACATATGGAAACCACAATAGTCATATTAGAACAGTCAGCATAATAAAACAGTCATAACAAAGTACATAAAATACACATCAGGTGTTAAAGGTAAAATAAGGCATGAAAAAAAATCGTGCTGGACAAGGAGGTTGCATGATGTCTGAATACGATAGATTGGTGACTCCTTTAATCGCATGTCGGGGTAGAACATGTCGCACTGTCGCGTGACTTTCGTTGGCACACGTAACTTTATGCTGCCCAAAAGGTCAGGTACGTCAATTACACCCTGGATAAGCTTTTGTAGAAAAGCCGCATCTCGGCAATGCCTTCGGTCATCCAAAGTGCTGAGATTCAAAATCTTAAGCAGAGAATGGTGGTCGAAGTAAAGTCTCCTGTGGAAGTATCGATCATAGACTATGCGAACCAAACGCCTTTGCACCGCTTCAATACGTCTACATTCAGTCTCCGTTAAATGGTTCCACACGACAGAAGCGAATTCGAGCCTGGGCCTGACCAGAGCACAAAATAAACGTAATATGGCCTCAGGTGCTTGGAAGTGCCGAGTCAAACGGGAGATCATACCAAGCATTTTGAACCCGGTCACCACAAATAGTAGTTACATGAGAACTGAACGTAAGTTTGCAATCGACTAACACCCCGAGGTCCCTGATCATATCAGTTCGAGTAATAATACAGTTTCCCAACGTGTACTTAAAATGTAAGGGATTTTTACGTCTAGTTAGCGAGATGACTTTAGTTTTGTTTTATATTCAAAGGCAAACGGTTGGATGAGCACCATTGCAAAATACTCAAAACATCAGACTGTAACGCATCACAATCTTTTTCAGAACAAATACTTGAGAATAACTTAATGTCATCGGCAAATAAAAGAACTTTAGCAAACTTTACACAATTTAAAATATCATTTATAAATACCAGGAACAACAGTGGCCCCAACACTGACCCCTGGGGTACGCCTGAAGTTGGGAAAAACGGATTAGATAACACAGTATCAACTCGAACAAAATTTTTCCTCGATGACAAGTAACTATAAACCCATTCACAAAGTTTAGGGGCGAAACCATATTGTTTCAATTTATGTACAAGCAAAGCATGGTCAACCTTGTCGAAAGCCTTTGTAAGATCGAAATATACCGAGTCAACCTGCCCTCGGTTTGAAACGACCGGGGCTGCGTAGTGTAGAAAAGTACAAAGGTTAGTTTCGACAGAGCGTCCTTTAATAAAACCATGTTGTTGCAGCGTCAGATACTTAGATAAATGAGAGAAAAGACATTCTTGCATAATGGTTTCAAATACTTTAGCAAAACCACACGGTAGTGACACGGGACGGTAATTTGATACACTACTAGCACCACCAGCTTCATGAATGGGCACAACTGTGGCTTCCTTCCATATTGCTGGAAACATACTGGTACGCAAAGATACATTAAAAATATGGGCTAAAATTGGCGCTAGAAGCCCACAGCATCCTTTAATAATAAATGGTGGAATGTCATCAGTGCCCACTGACGATTTTCGGCTTGAGCTTTTTTATCGCCTTTTCAACGTCCCGTGTAGCAACACTGAACAGGGATAGCGAGTCCCCATCACTGGGATCATTGATTAGATCTGACTTCACCAAATGTATGGGCGATAAGTAGCAGCTCCTAAAAACGAGGCAAACTCATCAGCGATGTCTTTTGGCGATGTAACAACATAATTTTGGTTCAACATATTTTTATTTTCTACCTCCATTTCACTTGGCATCTTTCCCACCCGTTCTCGTTTCCTTTCCGGTAATCTTGCCCACTACTAGAGAGAATAGCTGTACCTTGTCTTTTCGAACCATTACCCTCAAACCTCATAACTCACGTAGAGTGAAAGTTTTCATCTTTCGCCGCGTACCTGTACAATCAACCCCTGAGCATGGGATGATTGCAGGCCAGCTGCCTCTAAGAACTGAGCATGCCAACTGCGTAATAACGACAAAATACTTATTACGGGCCCGAAATGTGTTTTTTTTTTTCAGGCCCGTAATGAAGGCGATGCTTCCAAATGCAACAGAGCACGTACTGTTTAAGAAATAGCCCTGATTTCACTTACGGCCCTATTTCTTTCTATTGTATACTCTGTTAATGTTTCGAACCCGCTCGCCTATACTATAAAAGCTCTTTTTTTTCGAGTTGCGTTTAAGTAGTTTTGTAGCAAAGCGGTTGGGCGGGTTTTATTCGCCGTTGCTTACCAATAGCCATAAAACTATCAAACCACATTACCCAAATAGTTTCGAGAGCATCCACCGATATACTTTGTTGCCAATGGCTGTTCATTATCGACCCCTTACACTACTAAAAATCCTCCTTCACGGCCATTCCTTATAAAACGTTGTTTACCATTACGAAATTTACATCATCTCTCTCGTTTATTTCTATACGAATATATATATACACATTGTGTTTATTATTATTTCAGTCTCGTAACGCCTATTTCTTGAGTCGTTCGGTGCGGACGGCACGTAAGCGAAAAAAAAATAGGCACAAAAAAACACAACGTGTGTAACTTAAGTGGCTCTTTAGCCGCTAACAAATGCGATGCACGTTTCACGGAACAGCGATTTGAACGACGTCACGCACCTTAGTAACGCGGGGGAAAAAAAATCAGCGTTGCAGTAGCGCACGGCAACATCCTAACGCCGCATTTGCATCCGCTCCCTCATACACGCACAAGCACACAAAAAAAAAAGAAACAAGATAAATCCTTCGCGAGTTATCCGCGTACTTGAACACGAAGAACACTACCCCTGAGACGCATAACCGCCTCAATTTTGTGATCTCTAGAGTAGCAAAAAGGCGGCATAACAAAAACAAAAAGAAGGGGGAGAGAATGGGAAACGCTTATGCGTGTTTACGCGTATGATATAAGGTGCAGTGAACTCCTGAGCGTGACGTTAAATCGTTGCTGTTTCTCGTGTCGGATGTAATGGTTGTAGTTTCTAGAAAGAAATACCGTACGAGCGCCATTCAGGTGATTCTAATTGCCCGGAAACGAGGCTAGAACGTAAATTGAAAACGGCAAAATGCCTGTTAGCGTAAACTTTACATGTGCGAACGTTAGGGCTGGTTGTTCCAACAATAATCATGCCAAATATTAAAAAAAATGAACTTTGTTTTAGTTGTAATAATATTTAAAAAAGTGTTTTTAATTTCTCTCGCGCTCAATGTTTTAGACTATTTTGTGGGAGAAGTTTAATCCGTAGGGTCACGGCCTCACGCACAACAAATATGCCATGACCCTACGCTTTTTTTTTGCGTGTTTGGTTTAGTTGGCAATTGCAAACTCACAAAGGCGGCGAGTGCCAGGATAATACAAATTTGGTTCCGCTCGATTGGCTCTACCGGATTGTAGCGATATCTGCGGTCGGACAGTGAAGCGATTGGCAACTTTCAGCGACGGAGGTGGAGC
Source organism: Ixodes ricinus (assembly GCA_037355805.1). Classification (NCBI taxonomy): domain Eukaryota; kingdom Metazoa; phylum Arthropoda; class Arachnida; order Ixodida; family Ixodidae; genus Ixodes; species Ixodes ricinus. The sequence goes on along the minus strand of JAZHYW010045314.1, from coordinate 491 downwards.
GTTGTGAGAACCGCGCTCCATACATAGCTCCCGGATAATCGGCTTCACAAAAAAAGGTGCCTTGCCTACACCTTCCTGACGTGAAAAAAAAGAAAACTAGGGATTTAATGCTATTCGTTTATAGCAAAACTATAATTACTCACGCGTCGCAGACCCAGCCTCGTACTGCTGTTCTATACGACGATCATCCAGATGGCAGCCATTTTGATAGGCGCCAGTACGCCCCTCACCCCCTCATAGGTCGTGAACGTTGCGAATGTATGTTCGTGCGTTTAGACAGTTTTGAGAGAAATAAGAGACAATACAAAACAAAAACAAAAAACAACAGAGTACCTTTTGAGCATATTATCTAACACAAACAAAAAAGTCAGTGTGAACCCAGTGACGATAAAGCCCCTCTCTCTTGGGAAAAGTGGCGCCATTCACTATTGTGCAAATACTCGAGACACGTGCCGCCCGCCACTTCTGGGAAGAACATCCATGGCGTCTGA
>JAZHYW010045313.1:0-25491 GCA_037355805.1 Ixodes ricinus | reverse complement strand
TAATTGGTTTTTCACGCTCTCAAGAGACAATTATCGAATTTTTTTGTGGTCCTTCAACGGAGAAAACATTGGATCACGATTTTGAACACCCTGACTATGACTGTATTCAAGTTTTAGTGTCAGAATACGCGTAAAAACATGTTGAATTCGTAATTCGGTCACTATTATAATTGCATTTTTTTGGACTTCCCGGGACTTGAATACTCGTACAAGTTTTAGCTAACAGTCTAAGAAGAATCTATTATATTTGGCAAAGAAACAAGTTGTAAGGTGCCGCATTCCTAATGTTGCTTTCGTGTATCTCTTCGAACAACCGAACATTTAAAAAACTGTTTTTATGGTTTACACACATTAAGTAAAATAAGATCCAAAACGGTTACGATATTTGAGCCAGAACAAATAGGTGCCAGACTAGAAGTTTTAATTCCACGTTTCGACCAGCAACCTTACTGCATTTGTCTGACACAAATAATCCTTCGCGTAATGTCCACCTACAGAGTAAACTTGCCGGAAAGGCGAGGTTAAGGAAGACACGTTAGACGCAAAAATCCGCACTGTGCAAGGACAGTAATCACGATGCCGTATATGTTTCGTAACAAGTAAAAAAAAAAAAACAGTTGAAGGTTATTTTAAATTTAGTTCTTATTGTTACTAACCAGACACAAACTAAATGGAGCATAAAATATATTTTTATTTGAATCTTCGCTTAAACAGACACGAAGACTTACTTCAAGAGTCAACATTGCCCGATAAACCGAACAAATTCCACCTCTTCAGAAATCAAGGTGGCTTCACCTCACGCTCCAGCCTTAAAGGTGAAGACGCAGCCACGAACGTGTCGCTTTTCCGCCGCAAGGACAGAGGCACTCGGGGGCAAAGATACATCATCACCGCCGGCTTCTCGGTAGACACCGGACAGAATAGAAACCGCAGGGCGTGTCTTTTGGACTCCCGGCCTTCGGAACGCTCTCCGTGCCTTCCGCAGTGCTTCGGCTGCACGCGCGCACTCGAGGTGCACAAGACGTCAAAGCATTGTCGACGGTGGGAAGCTCGCGTAGAGAAGGGGAAAGCTGAAGCCTCTACCTGCCGTTCTCACGTTGTCAGCGACTCTAGCGCTCAACACCCCAAACAGCGCTTCGTAATGCCTTCTTATCCCCCCCTTTTTTTTTTATTGTTTTCGACATCTGTTCTGGAGTTTTTGCTGCCTTAAACCTACACGGGTAAAGATGCTTTGTAGACGTCGAAGGTGCAACAATCGTCGCCATGCTCCCGGACGTTTTAAAACAAAACTGTGTGGTCAGCCCCTTAGCATCACGATAAAGGCTATGATAAGGCAGAATTCTTCAATCAGATAAACTGAAAAGAAACCGCGGAGTAATGAACGGCATCATAACCAACCGATGTCTTTAGCTTATATACCGTCGGTGACTTTACGTGAGTTTGTAAAGCGGCAAGTAATAGTCGAGGCATTGAGCGCGGCGGAAGTTTTTGAGTCGGCTTCCTTGCCTTCCTGCCTCAGCTTCCGGCCGGAACTGCCAAAGCCCACTCAACGGCTCCTAGATACCGATGCCGTTGTATTGGATTTTCTTAGTGAACTTCCGGAGGCCAGTGCTACAAATATTAAACGCAAGTGCCGTGTCAGCGGGTTCGGTAGGTATTCGTGTTCTCACTATAACCACGGCCTCGTCATATACTAGCTCTTGGCCAACACCGACGGTCGAGCCCATACCGGCAGCTTCGCACGAAGCAACCTACCACATGCCCCGTCGCGTCGTCCATCTTCCGGTCTTCGCACGCCGCAACTCGCCGTTTTCGGCCCACAGCTAGCGGAGCGGCGGGAGGTCAGTAGCGACGAAGGTCGTCAATCCGTTCACGGTAGAGAGCGCGCCGGTCACGTGGGACTCGTTAGAGCCCCGGCTAATGGAATTCCGAAGGCTATCCCGTTCGATTGGCGGCCACCCGTGCCCCCTGCCTGAATTATTAGGCGACGAGTCAATTAGCGCGCCGGCCGGGCGGTAGCGGCCGCTCGGACGAGGCGACGACGACGGGGCCCGGAGAGGGCCGTTATAAATTCGGCCTAATTAGCGACGCTTTGGACGCCGGTTCCCTTTAAAGGCGAGGCGGATAGGGCGCTCGGGTCGCAAGTTAGCCAGATGTCGGACAACTGCGTCGAGCGGCTGCTTTCCTCGTGTCGATAAAGGAGCCACTACCGAGAGACGGCAGGAATCCAAATCGGGGGGGGGGGGGGGGGGGTCTCGCAGTTGATGTGATCGAAGTCGCTGACAAGGGCCAGCAAATGTCTCGGGGCCCGTTAGTGGTAGGTAGTCGAGAAAAAAAGTGACGTTGATTCGTAGATGACGCTGAGCGTTTGAGGTTGCTAGTTAGAGGGGTTGCCTTCTTCTGCGGAATTTTATTTGAAGCCGGATTTTTTTTTACAGAATTTCATAAATCTAGCAATTGGTCCCATTCGTCAGTGCATTTCCCAGCTGCATTTAGCAAAAAAAAGAAAAGAAAAAGATTACCTGACGTAAAGTAATTGGACGCAGGTTCCGTAAGGCAGTGTTGTCACCTCACGTGACCACGTCATGTGGCTTCAAGTCACGTGATACAATGACGTCACATGACGTCAATTTCCCGCTAATATTGGTAAGAAAAATATAGGTCACTCCCCGTAATGACAATTAAATGTTCGCTTAATCAATTTAAAGGATGACTCCTTATTTTTAACGAATTATAGAACTTTAAAAATAAAAGGCGTTGGCAATTTTTTTTATTGCTTGGGTTTGTAATCTTGATGAAGGAATGATATGTAACAAGTGACATTTTTAGAAAGATTCTTATGTTACTGCTCCAAAAATTCCAGCATCGCCACCATAGTGACCAGCTTGATTATTAGTGTTTTGAGAACTAAGAACGTTAATAAAACCAAAACGTCGTTCGCAACTCCAGAGGAGGCGACGCCACCCAACGGAAAAGACGTGAAGGAGAGACGCAGGCAGCTAACGCTTATCGAGGTGTGCAGCGACAACTGCCACGGCCTGGCGGCGGAAATATTAAACAAAAGTAAAGGAGATGAAATGCCTGCGATATGAATTATTCGTCTAAATTAGTTTATAACTGCCTTTTGGACTAAAGTAGCGCAATATTATGTTTTGTATTAAATTGTTTATTTACTCGAGTACATTTGGTAGGCAAGCGACAATCGACAAACTACTCTGTAGTTTGATTTTTTTTTCTTCGTCTTTTGGTATACGTTTAGCTACTTTTTACATATTGCAATCCGAGAGGTGATATAATTTTTGCACCTAAGGTTGGGTGTGATTGGCGAGAGCTTTGCCGACATTTGCCAATATTTTAATATAGAATTTTTTTATTATTATATTGTGTTGTAGGAATTTATTTGAACGAATACCTTAGTAACAATATCTTAGTAAAACACAATATCTTTCCCTCTTTTTTTTCGAGAATATTATTTGTTTTGTAATATACGGTGTCTTTTCTTCGAAAACTTTCCAAAATGCAGCCAAAACATCTTTTTTCTTTCTTAAAGGTAGGTTTTTTTTTTATAAACATATAACACTGATTCTGTGTTTTTTTTATTTGGTGACTGTGTGAGCTTAAGAGGTGGAAGCCTGTCATGCCGATCTGTATTTAGTACTTTGATGTAAAATTTACGAAGGTTTCCTTGTTGAAAAGAAGTATAAAGAAGTGATCCCGGTAAATCTTTAGTTTCACTCGAACTAATTTCAGATGCCCTGAGCTTGCAGCTCAATCCAGAGAATTGTTATCGACGTTGCAGAGCCACTAGGCTTCTTCGAAAATGTCGGCTTTTGGTAAGACCACCTAGCAACGTTGCTTTCATTTCTCCTCTTCTTTTTTTTTTATTTTGCTTTTACATATAAGTGGATTTTTTCCAGTTACTTTAAAACAAATTAGACTAAAAAACCTTTAGAAAAACGGTTTTTTTATTATTATCTTTATTTTAGTTTTATACCCTCCGCGAAAGAAATCAATATTCGAGCTCGGAGATATTTATTAACCAAAACAATTTTTCACCTACCACTAAACACAGTTCTATAATTAACGTATGTTGTTTCTAATGTACGCAACTTGCAAGGGGTGCAAGGGTGTTCGCTTCGGCGGGATAGTTGTTTAGCCAATAAATAAATATAGAAACTAACGGCAATTGCCTAGTTTCGTAAATTGCCTGTTATGCCCCCTAAGCCTTGTCCCAGCTCGATGATTTCTACCGTATTTTTCCCAAAGGAATCGGAGGCAAGCTCCAACCCAAATATATACTGGTGCGCTACCTGAGCCCCATACCAAGCCATTGACAGGTTAAAAAAAGAACGCCGGGCGTCACAGTTATTGTGATCACGTGGTATTGTTTCGTAATTGGCCATTTTTCAAACCTGCGCGCCATCTATTAGCTACTGCGGCAATTATTCAGGTCCGCCATTACTTGATCACGTGCTCTGAGCGTGCATTGGACACGAGGGTTGTGTCAGTGTTAGGCGAGAACTCGGATCCAGTCATCACGCTTCGTGGCCAACAAAATGGCGGCCGCCAATGTTGCTCGATGTTGTTGTTGTTGTTTTGTTTTTTAAGGGTATATTCGTTCTATGGTGTTCCTATCGGCTGTTGTCGCAAGCTTATTGGCTGTGAGGTGGTAGCTAGGTTTTTTAGTTAGATTAATCTGTGATTGACAATATAGGTAGATTGAGGCTATACCGTGAATCGGATTTGGCTAAAATGACCGTGGGGTTCAGCATTCACGAGACCAATCCTTTGAGGAGGAAATTAGTTATAAGATAATGTTTGCGTTCTCGGAATCATGCAGCAAATAACAATGTTTTAGCCGACTATGCCCTTCAAGGATATTACGAGTATGTATGTGTAACACATCCGTCGGTATATGCTACGAAGTTCCGAGCTCACAGTTGCAGAAGTTTGTTCTGGAAACACCCAAAAGACCAACTGAACACAATTATTCATGAAAGAACCAGACAATACCTCCGTGTAGGCAATATATGACGCATTTAAAATAAAACTTAATTTTTTTTTATTTTATCGTCGGATATACTATATTCGGAACAGATATGAAGTCGGCGAAGGACCAGTTAATTATATTTCAATAGATTACTGGGCACGAGATTCAAAATATCGCGCCTCTAGCGGCTAAGTTGAGAGGTAGGCCCACGACGACGACAACATGAATATTATGTTTCTGTTTCCGACGCAGCACGTAGCTGTTGTAGTCGAACTTCGCGCCATCGTTCCGTTGCGGCTCGTGCTCAATCAGTGAAGTTCCAGTCGAACGCTGTCGCAGCATTCGTGCCCAATTTGTGTCTGCATTGGATCTCGCCGTGATGACGTCGAAATGCTAGTGCAGGGACTTTCATTACTCTAGGTGGTGCTGGCTCGATCGAGGAAAATTACGTAATATATCAAGTCCACAGGCCTCCTCGGTGACGGCTCAGCTTCAACTTACAGAAACAAACGAAGATAAGACACGACAAGACAAAACAGGTGTTTTGTTCCGTGCCGTCCTTTCTTCGGTCGCTTCTGCGAGTTCAAGCTGACCCGCCATCAATACGTATTAACCAGCTCAACTAAAGCCTCTACACACAGGCCTCCTTTTGGGTAAACACCGAGCTCCTGAAAAACACAAGCCGGACAAAGCTACCCCTTAGAGTTCATCCTCGCGCCAATAGAAATACACTGACACACCAAATAGGTCTCGGTGGTTTGACCTGCTTTCAGAAGTGGTGTCTTAACAGATATATCACTGTTAGCGTCGCTGGCCACCTTCAAAAACTCCGGAAGCAGTTGCTTACGGTTTATACCTAGTTCGATCGTAAAAACCCTAATGCCATTTTTCCGAAAACTTAGCTTTCGGCTAATACATAATTTTTTTTTTAATTCGAAAGCCGGGCACTGTGTATTCAACTCGCTTTGTTGCGCACTAAATATTTAAGAGCACCACTTCGTTTAGCGGTCGACAAGCTTCCAGACGGGTGTCTAACTCCGCGTGACAGTTCTTTCGCGAGGCGCTCGAATTTTGGAGCGAAGCGAACGGGCGAGTGTTTTCCATGAATGCCGACCTGCCAAACGTAATCAAGCATACCGAGTGCTAACCGGCGACGCCTCCGACCCAAACCGGTAGCCGAGGTGCGTCCGCATTTGAAAGAATCATTGACGCCGACAGTGCAAGAAAAGCACGACGTGGCGTAGGCACGTAGACAAGATTTTGATTTGAGGGTTGGGGGGGGGGGGGCGCCCATGACAAAATGCTGTATGACGGGGAGGGAGGAGAGGAGGCCCCAGCAAAATAGAAGATTTCGGAAGGGGTGGGGGGCCTAATGGGCTCCCCCCCCCCGACCTTGGATACGTTCCTGACGTGGCGATTGTCCCGTGCATCATATTTAGTGCTCGGCAACTAATCAGGTTGCGACATTAGTCGGTAAGAACGCCGCAGAACCAATCATGAAGAAAGAAAGCGTTGACATAATTAGCCGCACCCTACGCTTCTCAAGCTGTCACTGACTATAGTCGATATTTTTTTATCACGTTTGTTTTTTGAGTATTTGCAAAATCAAATAAGACAATACGGCAAGGTCTGGGTGTCCGGAACCATCCAGGTAAACATTTCGGGTAAATATGGTCACATATTTACAGCTTGAACTCATATACGATGTCCCTAATTATACTGAGAGCAGAAGCAGTCTTTTACGAATTAATTTCATTTCTGAAACACGTTATTCTTATATTCGGCGACTTTATGTATCCCCGTACGTAACTGTACTTAGTGTGCGACCGTTTTAACTGAATGCATTTCGTTTGTTGGCTTTTTACTTTTTTGTTCCAACGTCATTTTATTATTTTGGAGTTAAACGCGTCTCCCACATTATCCGACTACGTGTACAAACCAAGGAAATGTGCACTGCCTTTGCTGGATGACTTTTGCGCCAAAAAAGATGTATGCTATGCTCAAATTAAAGGCCCTGATTATATATATATGCCAACGTTGTACTTTACCAGGAAAGAAAATGTCCACTCGGCTGAAAAATTATATATATATATATAATATATATATTATATATATATATATATATATATATATATATATATATATATATATATATATATATATATATATATATATATATATATATATATATATATATATATATATATATATATATATATATATATATATATATATATATATATACAGGGTTTTTCACGAAAGGTGGACAAATTCGATGTCGCGAAAACTACGCGTCGCAACAAAAAAAGGCTTGTCTCCTTTTGGGCCTGGGCCAGTTTCCAAAGAAGCGTAAGAAGAGTTCCTACGCTTCTTTGGAAACTCCAACCGTCATCCTCCCGTTTATGAAACTTGGACTCAACCGTAGCATTGTACAAATATCACCCGCGTTCATCTGTAAGAGTTCTTCCTGACGAAGGCCGGACTCCGGCCGAAACGTCGAAGAATAAATCATCCGTTGTTGCTGTTTTCATCAAGGGTTTTTTTCTTCCCAGTTATATATATTACGGGCGTACGACACTTACCATTCGATAACACCGAGCCACAGTAAACATGCGGTACTTAATCAATTACTTTTGTATCGAAATCGAACTATCTTCATGCTTGTAGGGTTTTCGATAAAAAGGAATGCAAAATTACTCACTCATCTCTCGTGATCAGCTAGTCGCACAAACGGTTACAACATTTGAACAATCTTTAACCCTCTTTTTTCTCAATGATTGCTGCGATTTTACAAATGACCCATGTGTATAAGTAAAAAAAGACTCAATTACAAAACGCCAATCCCTTCTAGACCTTAGGGGCAAATAGCACCACCTCGACCGTACATTTACCTTTTTTTTTAATCTATTTCCTCCACCTCCTATGCACATACGAAAACAGGCCGGTGATAATAATATGGACTGCGTTAGAGACACTCCTAAATAAAGCCGAGCAAACAGACTCGCGTATTTATCGCATTTCGTTCGCGGTGTTCGTTAGGCCTTCTTTTAGAACCCTTCCAAACTCACTTTCCTCCCTCCCATTTCTTTTTACGAGCCAACATAGATTCAACTTTTCGCCCCTTCCCCCATCGTGTCCGGTCCTTTCGCAAACAAAGGACTTCGCTCTATTTGTGTGTACTCCGGGCAAATTGTGCGGCTCGCTTCGCGAAAATGCCGCTCGAAGTGTTGGGATCAGGCGCCGTATTTACGCACTACTTGTCGGCCGCTGTCTGTGACCTCTCACTCTTTTTCTTTTCGTTTTCTTTCTCTGTTTTCAATGGTTCTTATTCAGCTCTCAACCTTTCTTATGTAGTCACGCTGCATCACACTCCATATTTTCAAGTGATAGCGTTCATTACGTCTTCTTATTGCAAATGTTAGGTTGCAACCTTTTCCGGGCTCCTTTATTTTGCATGTTTTCGCCTCCCTTCTATCACCATAACTCTTTATCTTATTTCTATACCCACTCTCGAAATATAGAAAGTATCGCGCGCCGTTTTATGGAGGCAGTGGCAATATGAGCTAGCTCAGATTAGTGCAATAGTTGAAAGGAGTAAAAGGCCGCATGGGTCGCTTTCTGCACGCTAAGTTATACAACTGACTGCCCCATTGCAGAAGTTGGAAACGTGGTGATCGTTTCCAAACTCTTGTGTAATATAATAACATACCTGGGGCTCCTCGCAGGGCTTTTGTGTCACTCCGGGCTGAACGCCACTTGGCCAGCTCATACTGAAGCACCCTATGTCAAGCTAACATCGACATCAATCACACTTCATCTTCCCCGTTCTCTTAGGTGGGCTTACCAAGACCCCGTCGCCTTTATAATGCTGATCTACTCAACCTCGCTCAACCACAATTTTAAGCTGCATCGAACCAGCTTCTATCAGTAAATGTACCACAAAAACATTGAAAGCAGCTCAACCCATGTGCACCGTCATGGCGCTTGACACCAATTTCACGGACTGCAAGCTGAATTATGCGCTGACTCAGTGTGCAAGCCGTTGAGCAGGATGACACGGCCTATCGGGTAGGACAAAACCTGACTGACAGCCACCATCCCGATCTCTTGAACACCATAGACAAAATATAACCCCCAACGGCACTACTTCGAGCATCAAAGGAGTTGAATGACATCTCAATTAAAACTCCTATCAAGCTCCAAGAAAACTTCGCATCATACTTTGCCCAATTTGCCTTGCTTTGCAAAGTAAACAAGTACTTAAACCAGCTCATCCTTCGACAACTTCACAAGACAGATGAGCGTTTCGGGAGTACTTGTAGATAGGCTCGATAGTTTTCGCACTCAAAAACCTTATTGTCAACCATTTTCCCTCAAAGAAGCAAGTGCAGCCCTGATGGTTCTGTGCTATGCTTTGTTCGACTTATTCAAAGTAGCTCGCTTGGACAACTGACCCAGGCGAAGCTATCCGCCTTTCCATCATTTCGATCACGCTCTCTTGCTCGATTCATTTTCCTATGGCATCCGGCTTTCTGCTTCATGTTGTACTGTCGCTAACCAATTTTGTCGTTGTTGCGGAGGCACTGGTCGTAGAGGTACTGGAAGCCACCTGTTTTAGAAACCCTGTCAGGCAGGGACCTCACTCGAGGAAGGTTAATAAGCCTCTTCTCCTTCAAAATCACCATGGCCTTAAGACTGGTTCACACACTTGCGTGAGTCAGACCGAGTGAGGCTGCGACGGCTTGCGACGTTTATCTTGTTACGGGTTGCTATGGCAACGCGTACAAGGCAACGCACCGTGACTGCGCGGCCTGGCCGTAAGAGGCTTCAAAGACGGTTATGTCGAACTCGATCGTAGTCGGTTGCAACATTGTGAGCCAGTCTATACCACGGTGGAAGAAGAGAAAGCTGTCTGAAAGGCGCCACCTCGCTATGGAACAAGTTTTGCGTAGGTTAACGTTCACTTTTCAGACAAACGATGTGAGATGGAGCAACACGCCCTGGGTATATAGTAATAAAGATCCTATATGGTTAGAGATGGTGCAACTGAAAACATAGAAGCATTTGGTCACAAGGCTATGGCTGTCTGGTTGGCTGACTGGCTGGCTGATTGACTGGCTGGCTGGATCGAGCCGTCTAGAGCCGTCCCAGCGGCGTCCTGGACTGCAGCTGCTGCCGCTCCGCCGGCTCTGCGGTTGGTGCGGGCGGCCCTGATCGAAGAGATGGCTGTGGCTCCTATGCTGTCCGTCCGGACGGTTCGGAGTGCGGAACAAGTGCGTGGGTTCCTAGCAGTTTCTCGATGATCGCGCAGTCGTGACGAAAGCAATCATAGTAGAATCAGTCACATTGTCATGATGCGAGGTTTCACCGCGCTCTTGTCCGCAAGTTAAACACCCTTCTTGTGCGTGACGCAATACTCGCGATATTTGGTATTTCCCGGACAGGCGATGGTGGAATGGCAGTGTTCGAGGTTATGGTGTGGTTGTATTGAAATGTGTGAAAGTCAAGTGAGATACGGTTTCGTACGCATCAGACGAGAGCGTGTGCGGCAATCTGCAGACGCGACCCCAACACGACCACATCAACTGGGGCGTGCTCGCACTGCTCAAGGCGCCAAAAGACCAAGCCACCACCACCACATGGACAGACCCTGACAAACCCACCCAGACATTCACCTCCTCAATCTGTGCCAGACTTGTCTCACAGCACCTAGTCGGTGCCGCCAGCACGGCAAGACTCTCCGTCTACGCGCCCGGCTCCACATTGCCACCACAGAGGCGAAAATATACTTCCAGGTACTGTCACAAGATCAATGGCACGACCTCTGCAACCAGTTCAACGACCGGGTACGTCTTTCCACGGTCTGGAATTTCTTCAGAAGTTGGCTAGGGAAATCTAAAGTTCAAATGGCGGCGCAGATTGTGGCGTTACGCCACAACAAATCTGTAGCCGAATTTGCACAGGAGGCGGCTAACAATTTTTTTCCCCCAATCCACGTCCCCGGACACGACTTGCTACTCCCTCGAAGTTTCGGTAGACGGAGCCTATACATCCGACGCTCCGTTCACGCTGGCAAAACTCCAGAACGCACTCGATCACTATAGGATGAGGAGCACGCCGGGTCCAGACAGCGTGACGCGCGCTGAGCTTCGCAATTTACTAACGGTGTACAAGCTCAAGATACTTAAAAAGATGAACGAGGTATGGGAAAACGGCCGGTCGCCAGCCGATGGGAAAACGTCGCTTGTCATCCACATCCCCAAGCCAGGCAAGCCAACCACGACGATCCGGAACCTCGGTCCTATCTCGCTGACCAGAAACATATGCAAGCTGATGGAGCGGATACCCTAGACCAAGAAAGAATCAGGCCTCAGCATCCAGGACAACTTCCTGATGCTTCGTTATGACGTCCTGGCAGACCCCTCCTCAATACGCCCCAAGAACATCGTTGCCGTGGATGTCATGAAAGCGTTCGACTCGGTGCCGCGCTCATCGGTCATCAAGAGTGCCAAGCTGATAAGCATCAACGGCCATGCTCTAAACTTTATCAAGTATTCTCACAAAACATCAAAGATTTCAGGTGAAGATCGGGAGCAATGTCGAACCCGAAATTATGAACCACGTTGGAGTGCCGCAAAGGGCAGTGCTCTGACCCACATTTTTAATATCGTTATGTCTCGCCTCTCACCGCGTCTCACCTCCATTCCGAATCTGCGTTTGGTCATGAATACAGATGACATAAACCTCTGGTCTACGACAGGCAACATCGGGGAGCAAGCACAGATACTACAATGCGGCCTCGACGCTGTTCAGTTTTTTCTAGAAGACATTAGCATAACTGCTTCCCGGAGAAGGCTGAATGCGTCGTGTTACTCTCTGGTCCACAACACCTCGCCGACGAAATGCGCTCCTTTAACAACTTGACACTAAACACCACTATCAGGCGAGAGCCAACTGTGCACATTCTTGGACTATTCATAGACCAGGACGGCAGAGCCGTGAAGTCGCTCAGTGGGGTCAAGAAAGAAGTCACCCAAATCCTTCACTTCATATGACGAGTCACCAACCGCAAGTGGGGCACAGGCGAAAAAGAGACCAGACAGCTCGTCTAAGCTCTCTCCTATTCAAAGGTGCTCTACGGCTACAATTACTACTACCTAGCACAACGCCAACGCGACACCGTCGAGAACATTAACAAGGAAGCGATGCGACTTATCACCGGCCTTCCCAAGCACATTTGACTGTCGGACCTATACGCTTATGGAAATATCAACAAGCTCGAGGATGTAGCTGAACCACACAAGTCTACCCAGCTCACTTGGTTGTTGAGTACCAAGGCAGGCCTTGCCAGTCTCCAAGAAATCGGACGCCTACCATTGTCTGCAACACAACATCCGCAGCTGCCACCAGCCCCACCCTAGGAAAGGCACGACACCTTAACAGCTGAGGCTCCCTTACCACGACGCATGGACGCAGAGCATCCCGAGCGACAAGCCTACCATGCCAAGGCGCACAAACGGCCCATTGCCGCAATGGACCCACGACGACACCTCGTTTACTACACGGACGCTGCTAGCGACCCCGTTCCTGCTCAGACAGCACCACCACCGTCGGCTGGGTGACATAACCCACCCCGACGTGTGGTCTTAGCGGCTCCCCACAGGAGCGGGCATTAAGGGCGCCGAGTTGGAAGCCATAGTGCAAGCCGCCCAACATTGCTGAACCCGACCACTCAGAAACATCAACCACAAAACATCACCATCCACACAGACCGCAAGAGGCCTACTAGGATTGCCGGCACGCATCCAAGTCGGCCAGCGGCCGCGTGTATAAAATCTACGACATCGAATCCCGCCTGCATTCCAACCACCCCATTCAACTTCGTGTCGCCTAGTTACCCGCCCACGCGTGTATCCCAGGACATGAATGAGCCCATAACGAGGCGCGTGCAGCACTAAGCAAACCTTCCGCCGCCAATCGTACCCGCCATCTACAGCGGGCCCCATTTCGATTCCTCGCATCCTGACGACACTCAACCGGACCTCACTGTAACAGTCGCACTCGCCAAGCAGGAACGAAAGAAAATACTCCGCAACGTGAGGACGACGGCCTCCAGTTTCAACAGCTAGAGCAGTATGATACCCCAATGCCAGCAGGAGTGAGCCGCAAGGCCCAGGCTCTCGTCCGCCCTACCACCACTGACACCCTTAAGCTGCCGGCCCTGCGCAACCACATATTTCAAGATGACCCGCACCAGGGCTATTGTACAGCATGCAACATCCTTGTGACGACGCAGCACGTTATTTGGGAGTGCCCTGAGCACGCTGCGCCTCGCTTCGATGCCTTGGATAACATCCCAGTAGCAGGCCAACTTAACACCTTTAAGGACTTTGTGATCCCGCAGGACAAGCCGCCGCCTACAGTGCGGCTCCTGGGGAACCAGCTTTGCTGTTTCTTTAACAAGGACGGCGGATCAGCCGTCCTCGATGGCCATCGGTGACTTCTAACTCCTTTAGCATGCCCATCGCACCGTTGCGGTTGGGAACGCTTGGCGGCGTTTGGCAGCGTTGCATTGTAAAACGGTCGTCAGCCACTCTCGGGCGTGGCTGTGTGTATGGGCTTTACCCTTTCACCGCCGCTGCGGATGCCCTAGAGCAAGAGCAGCCATGCATGTCATTAAATAAAGACGTTTTGTCAAATCAAGTATTGCGGGAGAAGCGAGCGCTCTTGAGGGAATCGCGACGGGCGCGAAGACATTAGACGGCGATTCTCCGCGCCAGCGCCGGTGGCGCCGCGAGTGTGCTGTCGTGTGTCTCCTAAATTCCTCTAGACCACGCGCACGCGCGTCGGGTTGTCGGTTATCGTGTCGATATATGCTTGTTCAAGGCCGCTTTGGAACAGCGCTCGCGTTATAAAAATAACTCAATTACTCGTGTTAAGAAGGCACTCACCATGTCCGAAGGTTCAAGAAGCTTCTTGCTCGTCATACTTGATCGTAATATCTACATTTCCCTAACGCAGAGCGAAAAATATGCCCTGTCCCAAACCCGGCGATTCTCAAAGCATCTTCTCCGCAAGCGCTTTAAGCTTATTTGGCGCATATAACTCCGTTTCCGCCGCAAAAAAAACAATTATGACGAAAAGAAAAAAATTATGCCAAGATCACTGCTGTTGCCACGCTTCTTCTCGACATAGTGCGTTAGCATTTAGCGTAGGGGTTCGTTGTCTTCGAACGGCAAGCCTGTTCTCCAGACCGTCGGCTGTTTCAGATGCAGCCGCCACAGCTTTTAGAGTGCGCGTCAACAGCGGCGCGTCATTGGAAACGCGCGAGAAGACTCTTTACGTCTTACGTAAAAGAAAAAGTGAACGTAACGAGCGATCAAACAAAGCGAAAGATCACGGCGGGAACCGCCTCGCGGCATCACGAAATCAGTCCAGGACACGGTTTAGTTCAGTCCAGAACAATCAAAAGCAAAGACGGCTGCACGCACCAGGGCAATAAATTATGACGCATTTAAAAGAAACCGACACCCTGGCTCCGCCATTTAGTTGGTCTAGGAGTGGTAGGAGGACGGTGAGAGCCATTCGACGAACCGTCCTTATTCGCGCTTACGTGTACAAGGCACCCGTGCCGCGCGGCGTGCGTGGTCTAAAGCAAGGAACATGTGAGCGAAGAGAATGGGCGCCGCGCGGCGGTTTCCATGGCAACTTGCGCGGACGCTGTGGAGTGGCGGCTGGACATCAGTCCACGTCACAGCGTTCTGGGCTGTTGCAATGAGAATCACCGCGAAGCGCCAGTTTTTGTCGCTCATGTTTTCCCTGCTTAGTTGCTGAACTCCATGGGACGAATATGCTGCGAAAAATCGACGAATTTTGTCTGGCGACTTTTGCTCTGCGCGTCGAATCAGCACAGTGGCTGCTACGCTGCGCGCAAAGCGAGCGTGCCGTCGGGCGACGTTCGTCAGTTATTCGTCGCCTAATGCGCTCCATGGAGTTCAGCCTTACGGCTTTCAAACCGGCAGTTCTCCTGCCGGCAAATGCGCGAAGTCCGAGCAATCTTTTGCCGCCTTGGCTGACCTTGTTCAGACACCATTCTCTTCTTCCACCGTGACCATACTGCCCCGGCACTTCAATAAGTTATCCGCTCGCACGCGATGCACAAATAAAGTTATATATGAATGTGGTGGTGTGGCAAGACCACAGTCATTCCCGACCGTGTCCTGGATGACAGTGGTCTTGCGGTGTCCACGTTCGTAGACATCGAAAAAAACCGACATCACGAGAGAGTTTGCGATTTTCTGCGCTAATCCAGCGCCATTTGCCGCGGGTCCTCCCACCTGGACCGCTCTCCAGTTTTGCACAATGAAAGTTCAAACTTATGCTAAACAGTTCGATGTTCTTGAGAATCTGTACTCACTTCTTAACTGGTTTCAAGATAAACGAAAAATAAACTGACTTCTGCTTTTAAAACTAGTCTTACTTTAGTGCTACCGTACGTCTGCTGGCCGTGCACAGGAAGAAAATGAAAAGACCAGAAAACCCGCTCATATTTTTCTTTAACTTGTGCAACCCAATCTGTGAAACATCTAAGGTAAACGCAAAGCAGAGTCTTTATTTTATTTGAGTCAAAGAGGATGGTGTTGAATATGAAATTCCAACTTAGATGCAATTATATCCAGAAAAAAACAGTACCATATAAATAAGTGGTTCTGATCAGATACTTATTATTCTGTCCTGAGGCTACTGAAAATGAGGATCGTTCATGTCGGCTGTGTTCGAAGAGCTTGGCCGCAAAAACTACAGCAAATATCCGCTCCGCCTCTCTCTGGAACAACACAGGGCGTACAGAATGTCCCAACACTAAGAGATGGCTTTCGGAAAAAAAAATTATGACGCTGTTCTATTTTATACACACGCACTACAGTCCCTCCAACTAATTTAAAGGTATTTCTTCCGCCGTTCAGACGTATTTTTCGGCCATCTAGCAGAGGAATTCGAGACGAACAACGGCTCACCCAAAGAACGCTACTCTCAACAGTCACATAGTAAGTCCCTCAAATAATGTCATCATTCCATATAACTTGGTTTATATATATATATATATATATATATATATATATATATATATATATATATATATATATATATATATATATATATATATATATATATATGATGTAACGAAAGAGGAGAAGGTGATTATTGAATTTATTGCATTAAAGTTATGGAAAGTTAAAGTTAGGCTGGCGAAAAATTGGGCTCCTAGCCCAATTTTTCGACAGCTCTCTTTCCTTTCTCTTTCCCTAACTTTAATGCAATAAATTCAATGATCACCTCCTCCACTCTTCGTTCACAATATTACTACTGCTGCACTTGTCAATCTTCACTCATTCCCATTATATATACGGTGCAGCCTGTCCCTATGGGGACGAGTGGTTCCCTAGATATCTTGGAAGACGGGCCCTTTCCGACATTTGCAAAGCTGAGATGACGTGCCACGTCACTGCCGCAATTCGGAACTAGCGCGGGCCTTAAATCAACAATGGTTGTCGTCTACCCTGTTAAACAAATTCGAGACTAATAGTACACAAAGAGCTGGTCTGAAATTGAGTCCGCCGAAACCAGTGGCCGGGATGGTCTAATCGGTTAAGGCGTCGCCCCGGACAGGCGAAAGTTGCAGGTTCAATCCCCGTTCCTGGCCCAATTTTTCGCCAGCTCTCTTTCCCTTTCCCTAACTTTAATGCAATAAATTCAATAATCACCTTCTCCCTCTTCGTTCACAATATTACTACGGCTGCACTTGTCAATCTTCACTCATTCTCATATACAGAAATGTCTCAGTCGATGCAGGAGTGGGACGGCGGCAGTTACTTTCATGGTTTCAGCAAGCCATTTCGCCGTCCCTCTAAACAAAGTACAACAAAGATTGAGATACTCTTCAAAAGAGTGCTCTAGCACATCAAACAAAAAAACATAAAAGGTTGTGCTTCTGCACTTTGATACGCTGTCGACAACGACAGAGAAACGTTTTATTAAATCCGTTTTGAGTAAGTTCTTGAGATGGCTCGAATGCGGACCGCAAGTTCGTCTGTTTTTTTAACAGGGGTTGTGGTGACATCAGAAGGCCGAGCTTAGATCGGCTCTAATTGAAGGGTAGTGGATAAACCACAAACAAGCTGCCTTGAAGTCTACCCACCATCCCTTCAATCAGGGCCAATCAGAGATCGGCGTTCTGACATCACCGCAACCCCTACAAAAGTAGCAGACAAACTTTCGCTACGCATAGCGGGCACCGCAATCATCGCAGTGGTGATTGCGGTGCCCTCAACATACGCGAAGCTGAAAACCCACTCGTCTTTGCTTAATTCAATTCATTTATTTGCTCTCATAATACAAAATGGGCAATGGAGGCAGGAGAAAAAGCTGCAGAATTGCAGCTTGACGAAGCCCCTGGCAGATCGGTCAGCGGGATGTAATTACATCATTTGAAACAAAACAAAAAGAACATTTAAGCCCCACACCGAGAAGTATATTATTTGGAGGATAATATCTCACGCAATCTATTCTTACTTAAATTTGTAATGCAGACACCTTGTTCTTTGAAAAAATTCAATACTGTTGGAAGTGTGTGCTGAATCATCTGAAGGCCCATAATTAGTTTTTGGATGCGGTACTCTCAAGGTTCCGGCGCTGCGCATATCGTATGCAATATGTTTGTTAGTTAATTTGGAAATTTGCCGTAATGGATGATTAGGAAATTTAATTGATGCCATGTACATAACTGATTGCTTATATTTAGAATATTTTTTTAATTTTCTTTACTTTATGTTTACAAAGAAAAGAGGTTCATTATGTGCGCAATACGACTTATTAGTTACGATGCGAATCGCTTTTTTTCTGCAGCAAAAACAATTTATTACCGTTAGTACGGTACTTGTAGTTCCCCAAACTAGATGACTGTATGATATACGAGGATTAAATAATGCGTTGTAAATTAAAAGTTTTACACCAGCTGGTAATATATAGCCATGCTTATATAGAATACCTATGATGCTCGAAAGTTTAAAAAGTAAGATTTTGAACATGCGAGTCCCATAACATATGTTCGTGAAAAATCACGCCTAATGTTTTGACTGCAGTTAAAAACTTAACCTCCGAGGAATTCACCATTAATTTTGCGGTGGCCTTACACACTGTACCTTTCGGTTTGAAGATAATTGCATTTGTTTTACTTTCATTAATTTTCAGAGAATTAGAAACAGTCCGCCAACTAAGATTTTCAAGGCATATATTTACATCGGTAATTAAACTATCAATGTCTTTTCCTGAAAAAATATACTGCTATCATCTGTATAAATGACAAATGAGGCCTTTCTTGTGATAGTAACTATACCATCTATAAATAGGTTAAACAGCAATAGCCCCAAGACACTACCTTGAGTTACTCCTGTCCGAAACTGCTTTCAGCATTGAAGAATATTCGTTTATTTCAACAGCTTGATGCCGGAAACTCAAGCAGCTTTCTAAAAGAGCCAGGGAATTCCTTCGAATTCCATAAGAATATAGTTTTTCTAACAGAACTTTATGACTCAGCTGGTCAAAGGCTTTAGAAAAATCAATAAATATTCCTAAAGTTAGACACTTGTTTTCAAAATTGTTTAGGATAATTTATTTTTGTCGTAAAAGAGCCAGCTCAGTAGAGCAACCTTTCCGAAAACCATGCTGAGAATCTATTAGTAGCATATTTTTTTCACAAAAATTATTAAGCCTAGCATGAATAACTTTCTCTAAACCATGGGAAAAAACAGGCAATATTGAGATCGGTCTGTAGTTGGACATATTATTTTTGTCTCCGGACTTGTATACGACAGACACCTTAGCTATCTGCATACCTTTAGGGAAAACACCAGTCGAGAGCGACAAATTAAAGATACGTGTAAGACAAGGCGAGATAATGTCAAGCACGTATTTTATTGGCTGCATCTGCATTCCATTAAAATCGGTACATTTACCGCTACTGAGCTTCAAAAATGCCGAGCTTACCTCACTCTCGTCGGTAGAAAACAGAAAACACTCAGATGGGTCATCAGGCAACGCAACTAGGAGATCGAGAATGCAACCGAACCTTTTAGTGGGTTCCACTCTACTTGAAAGTCTTTCCTACTTTAACCATGCAGGAAACGCTATGGAGGAGCAGTTCAATATTTTTCCGTGAGCTGCGGCCATCTCGCTTGTCGCTTTAGTGAGGCATAGCCAGCCCATGCAGTTCCGGGAACGACGTGCCTGAGAACTAAGACCACGGTATCTGTTCGTGCCGGGAATGAGCACCACCTCTTAACCTACTGCTGCAGACTACGGTGCCTTTAGCGCGCCTCCGAATGGCGTCTTTACCGCGTCCTCATTTGTAGTCGTTTGATTTCTACCTGATGACGTCATCACAGTGCCATGCTCTTGCCTGTCGCAGTACTGGCGGTGGCTCAGCAGAGGAGGTGAACACGACGGACGCCTGTTCTGCTGTAGGTCACACTCGTTGGTCACTTTGCAGCCAAGTAGTCGGAGGGGACCAAAACAGTACCGGGATGGGACGCCGCGACGACAGCACACCCTTATGTTCATTCGCCTTTTCCGCCAGAATTTCTTCAACCAACCGCCAGGATCGCCAGGGTCGCGATGTGCCGAAAATGTGTTGCTACTTCGGGACAACTTTTTCCTTTTCATGGGCGGAATGGGACTGTATACGCAGCAGTCGGGGAAGCGTTCCAGGTACCTTGCTGGAGACAGATCGAACAGTTGATATCCGTCGCTTTCTTGCAGAGGACCTCCTCTACGGGAAAGAAGCACGTCTTCACGCCCTTGATGATCTCTTAGCAATGTCCGAGTACCTACACGACACAGGTTTGGGGGTCGCCTCAGGGCGCTTCCGGCTCCTGTTCTCTCGCGAGGGTACGAGAGACGGCCTTTATGATTAACATTTTTTTTTTTCGAGTATACATCTATATGTGCGAGCGATGTTTCATGTGGCTGCTAGACTCAGTGCGCTTAGCTAGTCAGTTCGTAATCGTGTAAAGATTGGGTGTGAGGTATGCTCAAATAATATTTTTTATTTTATTAGCTCACTCTTTTTTGGCTTTTTGCCATAAGATTCCTTCTCTTTGGTTTTGATGTTGTCGTTTTTTAAAGAATTATTCATAGTTTTTCTTTTTTTACTCAATAAACATTTCTTTCTTTTATGCTCAATTTTGTGACTCTGACACATTTTGATATTTTGATATTTGATATTTATTTATTGCGTGCCCAAAAACACCATAATGGTTTTGACATTGGTGCACAGAAGTCAGATTCCTATGAAACATGCAAACATATGGAAACCACAATAGTCATATTAGAACAGTCAGCATAATAAAACAGTCATAACAAAGTACATAAAATACACATCAGGTGTTAAAGGTAAAATAAGGCATGAAAAAAAATCGTGCTGGACAAGGAGGTTGCATGATGTCTGAATACGATAGATTGGTGACTCCTTTAATCGCATGTCGGGGTAGAACATGTCGCACTGTCGCGTGACTTTCGTTGGCACACGTAACTTTATGCTGCCCAAAAGGTCAGGTACGTCAATTACACCCTGGATAAGCTTTTGTAGAAAAGCCGCATCTCGGCAATGCCTTCGGTCATCCAAAGTGCTGAGATTCAAAATCTTAAGCAGAGAATGGTGGTCGAAGTAAAGTCTCCTGTGGAAGTATCGATCATAGACTATGCGAACCAAACACCTTTGCACCGCTTCAATACGTTTACATTCAGTCTCCGTTAAATGGTTCCACACGACAGAAGCGAATTCGAGCCTGGGCCTGACCAGAGCACAAAATAAACGTAATATGGCCTCAGGTGCTTGGAAGTGCCGAGTCAAACGGGAGATCATACCAAGCATTTTGAACCCGGTCAAACAAATAGTAGTTACATGAGAACTGAACGTAAGTTTGCAATCGACTAACACCCCGAGGTCCCTGATCATATCAGTTCGAGTAATAATACAGTTTCCCAACGTGTACTTAAAATGTAAGGGATTTTTACGTCTAGTTAGCGAGATGACTTTAGTTTTGTTTATATTCAAAGGCAAACGGTTGGATGAGCACCATTGCAAAATACTCAAAACATCAGACTGTAACGCATCACAATCTTTTTCAGAACAAATACTTGAGAATAACTTAATGTCATCGGCAAATAAAAGAACTTTAGCAAACTTTACACAATTTAAAATATCATTTATAAATACCAGGAACAACAGTGGCCCCAACACTGACCCCTGGGGTACGCCTGAAGTTGGGAAAAACGGATTAGATAACACAGTATCAACTCGAACAAAATTTTTCCTCGATGACAAGTAACTATAAACCCATTCACAAAGTTTAGGGCGAAACCATATTGTTTCAATTTATGTACAAGCAAAGCATGGTCAACCTTGTCGAAAGCCTTTGTAAGATCGAAATATACCGAGTCAACCTGCCCTCGGTTTGAAACGACCGGGGCTGCGTAGTGTAGAAAAGTACAAAGGTTAGTTTCGACAGAGCGTCCTTTAATAAAACCATGTTGTTGCAGCGTCAGATACTTAGATAAATGAGAGAAAAGACATTCTTGCATAATGGTTTCAAATACTTTAGCAAAACCACACGGTAGTGACACGGGACGGTAATTTGATACACTACTAGCACCACCAGCTTCATGAATGGGCACAACTGTGGCTTCCTTCCATATTGCTGGAAACATACTGGTACGCAAAGATACATTAAAAATATGGGCTAAAATTGGCGCTAGAAGCCCACAGCATCCTTTAATAATAAATGGTGGAATGTCATCAGTGCCCACTGACGATTTTCGGCTTGAGCTTTTTTATCGCCTTTTCAACGTCCCGTGTAGCAACACTGAACAGGGATAGCGAGTCCCCATCACTGGGATCATTGATTAGATCTGACTTCACCAAATGTATGGGCGATAAGTAGCAGCTCCTAAAAACGAGGCAAACTCATCAGCGATGTCTTTTGGCGATGTAACAACATAATTTTGGTTCAACATATTTTTATTTTCTACCTCCATTTCACTTGGCATCTTTCCCACCCGTTCTCGTTTCCTTTCCGGTAATCTTGCCCACTACTAGAGAGAATAGCTGTACCTTGTCTTTTCGAACCATTACCCTCAAACCTCATAACTCACGTAGAGTGAAAGTTTTCATCTTTCGCCGCGTACCTGTACAATCAACCCCTGAGCATGGGATGATTGCAGGCTAGCTGCCTCTAAGAACTGAGCATGCCAACTGCGTAATAACGACAAAATACTTATTACGGGCCCGAAATGTGTTTTTTTTTTTCAGGCCCGTAATGAAGGCGTGCTTTCCAAATGCAACAGAGCACGTACTGTTTAAGAAATAGCCCTGATTTCACTTACGGCCCTATTTCTTTCTATTGTATACTCTGTTAATGTTTCGAACCCGCTCGCCTATACTATAAAAGCTCTTTTTTTTTCGAGTTGCGTTTAAGTAGTTTTGTAGCAAAGCGGTTGGGCGGGTTTTATTCGCCGTTGCTTACCCAATAGCCATAAAACTATCAAACCACATTACCCAAATAGTTTCGAGAGCATCCACCGATATACTTTGTTGCCAATGGCTGTTCATTATCGACCCCTTACACTACTAAAAATCCTCCTTCACGGCCATTCCTTATAAAACGTTGTTTACCATTACGAAATTTACATCATCCTCTCTCGTTTATTTCTATACGAACATATATATACACATTGTGTTTATTATTATTTCAGTCTCGTAACGCCTATTTCTTGAGTCGTTCGGTGCGGACGGCACGTAAGCGAAAAAAAAAGACACACAAAAAACGCAACGTGTGTAACTTAAGTGGCTCTTTAGCCGCTAACAAATGCGATGCACGTTTCACGGAACAGCGATTTGAACGACGTCACGCACCTTAGTAACGCGGGGGAAAAAAAATCAGCGTTGCAGTAGCGCACGGCAACATCCTAACGCCGCATTTGCATCCGCTCCCTCATACACGCACAAGCACACAAAAAAAAAAGAAACAAGATAAATCCTTCGCGAGTTATCCGCGTACTTGAACGCGAAGAACACTACCCCTGAGACGCATAACCGCCTCAATTGTTGTGATCTCTAAAGTAGCAAAAAGGCGGCATAACAAAAACAAGAAAAGAGAGAGAGAATGGGAAACGCTTATGCGTGTTTACGCGTATGATATAAGGTGCAGTGAACTCCTGAGCGTGACGTGTAAATCGTTGCTGTTTCTCGTGTCGGATGTAATGGTTGTAGTTTCTAGGAAGAAATACCGTGCGAGCGCCATTCAGGTGATTCTAATTGCCCGGAAACGAGGCTAGAACGTAAATTGAAAACGGCAAAATGCCTGTTGGCGTAAACTTTACATGTGCGATACGTTAGGGCTTGGTTGTTCCAACAATAATCATGCCATATATTAAACAAATATATATATAACGTATATATTCTTTGTTTTAGTTGTAATAATATTTGATAAAAAGTGTTTCTAATTTCTCTCGCGCTCAATGTTTTTAGACTATTTTGTGGGAGAGTTTAATCCGTAGGGTCACGGCCTCACGCACAGCAAATATGCCATGACCCTACGCTTTTTTTTTGCGTGTTTGGTTTAGTTGGCAATTGCAAACTCAAAAGGCGGCGAGTGCCAGGATAATACAAATTTGGTTCCGCTCGATTGGCTCTATCGGATTGTAGCGATATCTGCGGTCGGACAGTGAAGCAATTGGCAACTTTCAGCGACGGAGGTGCAGCGTTGTGAGAACCGCGCTCCATACATAGCTCCCGGATAATCGGCTTCACAAAAAAAGGTGCCTTGCCTACACCTTCCTGACGTGAAAAAAAACAAAAACTAGGGATTTAATGCTATTCGTTTATAGCAAAACTATAATTACTCACGCGTCGCAGACCAGCCTCGTACTGCTGTTCTATACGACGATCATCCAGATGGCAGCCATTTTGATAGGCGCCAGTACGCCCCTCACCCCCTCATAGGTCGTGAACGTTGCGAATGTATGTTCGTGCGTTTAGACAGTTTTGACAGAAATAAGGGACAATACAAAACATAAACAAAAAACAACAGAGTACCTTTTGAGCATATTATCTAACACAAACAAAAAAGTCAGTGTGAACCCAGTGACGATGAAGCCCCTCTCTCTTGGGAAAAGTGGCGCCATTCACTATTGTGCAATGCTCGAGACACGTGCCGCCCGCCACTTCTGGGAAGAACATCCATGGCGTCTGAAATCTATACATGGGTTGCACGTGACGTCATATCCTTCCTCCTTTCTGGTGGCAAAACCTGCTGTTATACTTCGTTTCACCTTATGTGCGAGCGAAGGCAAAGCTGGAAGCGCGAAGCGCGAAAACTCCGTGTCTTCGAGGCTTGCTCGAGCGCGCGAGCTGAGCAGAAAGCGCAAAAAGCGCTGGTCTCGCGCTTCTAGCTTTGGCTTCGCTCGCAGATAAAGTGAGCGAAGTATAATGAAGCTGTGCTCGCTCGTTTCCGCTGGCTCGCGACGCTCGTGTACTGCTCGTAGAATATGCACAATAAAGGCTACGCCCGAGGAAGTCCGGCCACCCAGAGGAAAACCAAATTACGTCAGTGCAACCTATGTATACTTCGTCTCACCCTAGCATGGACTAACCGCGAAGGCTGTGCTAGCGCGAACAACCAGCCTTGACTGCCTTGACTATACTTCGTCTCACCTTAGCATGGACTAACCGCGAATGCTGTGCTAGCGCGAGCGGATAGCCTTGACTGGAGCACTCGCTGCACGAGCGCCTGTGCAGCCGCCGAGGCTTCATTCGAAGCAACTAGCTCGCGCTTTTAGCACGCGCGGCTAACAATAGTCCATACTAAGGTGAGACAAAGTATAGAGCACTTGCTGCACGAGCGCCCGCGCAGCCGCCGAGGCTTAATTCAAAGCAACTAACTCGCGCTTTTAGCATGCGCGGCTAACAATAGTCCATACTAAGGTGAGACAAAGTGTCAGAGCACTTGCTGCACGAGCGCCCGTGCAGCCGCCGAGGCGCAATTCAAAGCAACTAACTCGCGCTTTTAGCATGCGCGGCTAACGAACAGTCCATACTGAGGTGAGACAAAGTATAGAGCACTTGCTGCACGAGCGCCCGTGCAGCCGCCGGAAAGCAATTCAAAGCAACTAACTCGCGCTTTTAGCATCCGCGGCAACAGTAGTCCATACTAAGATGAGACAAAGTATAGAGCGCGCTGCACGAGCGCCCGTGCAGCCGCCGAGGCTTAATTCAAAGCAACTAACTCGCGCTTTTAGCATGCGCGGCTAACAATAGTCAGCTAGGTGAGACAAAGTATAGAGCACTTGCTGCACGAGCGCCCGTGCAGCCGCCGAGAGCAATTCAAAGCAACTAACTCGCGCGCACAGCATGCGCGGCTAACAATAGTCCATACTAAGGTGAGACG
>JAZHYW010045312.1:0-196636 GCA_037355805.1 Ixodes ricinus | reverse complement strand
TTCCCGACAATGTAATTATTAAATCCTCACAAGTAATATTTTTTTTTTGTGATTTGGGTGGTGTCGTTTGTGCGTTCAAGTAAAAGAATTCGAGATGTTCTTATTTTTTTTGCTTTTCACGATCATGTTCTGAATTTTTAGGATATCTACATGTTTTTATTATTATTTAGAGTAGCATAAATTGTGATTGAACCATAAAGTCTAAAGGCGTCCAGTTTTTTTCTTGCGAAACATTTTATTACATAACGTTCCAAGTAAAACGGTCCCGCGGTTAATGTATTTTTGCCAGCATAATGCCACCATAAATTCTCACCTATGCTGTAGGATACTGCGAGTAGGCACAAAAGCAAAACAGCGCGATAGAAATTGAGGATGCATGTTTTACTTCAACTGATGAGGGGAGAACAGCCTGTTTTGCTTATAAAACACAAGTTATTGTTTATAGTCCACATAAACCGCTCTGATTGTATAGATATTTTTGTTGGAATTCAACATTTTTAGTAGAAAGTACAATATTATGAACAGGTGCACGCGTTGAAAAGCGTTGTTCATTCCAGTTTTATTTTGATAATATAAAAATAAAGTCAAATTGAGCTTTTGCAGTAGTGGACACTTAAAATCAAGCCATGGGAAATCACTTCGTAGATAATTATATAAAAGATGTTACTTTTCGTTTGTTATTTTTTATTCATGATCACTTTGTAACCGAACTAGACGCATGAACAGTTGAATTTATAATACCCGGAAAACACTCGGCTTTCAGCGATTAGAAGACTGGTGCAGGGTAAAACCATTCTGAGTTAGTTTTTTTATTTTTTTATTCAAGGCGCACTACGAAATATTGTTTTTCTTAACCCTTAGCCTCATTAGATCGCGAAAAAAAAAGTAGACCATCTTATAATCAATAACTTTAGTGAAACGTGTGGTGATTCTATTTTATGCAGAAACTGACTCTTAATTGCGTTTAATTGCGTGTGTAACTTGAGTAATAACCTCGGTGACTTACTTAAACTCGGTCTGAGAAGTTCAGTATATTTACATTTATAAAAAAAAGCCGTTCACACGTTACACACTTGCTTCAGAGTGCGAACACAGTCTGCTCGCCCAACGCGCTTTTCAATAACACGGAGCAGGATTCAAACAATTAACTGTACAGCCCCAACACAATTCGAAGCGCACCAGTCACTCTGCCAGATATGAAGTGTGCGTGGTGTAGCATCGCGTTCCGACGTCCCATGGCTCCCGCTCGCCACACACTATGCAGAGGTGTAACTCGATGCTCGTTTCTTCCGGTAGAAGCACTTCGAAGCACTTGCAAGAAAACACAACACCGACACCGACAGAGAGGCGTACGCGAAGCACTGCCTCGCTGTCCTCGAGCTGTTCGAGGCTTGGCGTCGCCGCGAAGCACACGCACGGCGTCTGTCCGCCAGCTGTCTCGTGGCAAGTTCGCGGCGCCTCTAGCTCCCGTCAGCGTATGCGGTTTTTTTCTCTTGTCACTCGATGACAATGTCGCCTTCGGCAAGGCGCTGCTCCCGCTGTCAGGAGTAGACGCCGTCGTTGCTCTGGATGGAGAAGTGCCGGTACGAAATGTACTCCTGGGGCACGTCGTTGGCCTTGACGGGACGCCTGCGCCGCCGGCGCTTAAACTTGAGCGCCGTCAGGAGCACGGCCAGGATGAGCACCAGGACGGCGCTCACACTGCCGCCGAGGATGATGCCCAGCGTGGACAGGGTCACGCGCGTCTTGTCCGTCTTGGCTAACGTCCGGACCTGGAGACACTTCCGGTTGTTGGTGGACATGTCGTAAGGGCGTTCCACGTCGGCCGTGTACGGCGTGGGCCGGCCAAGGCTGCGTAGGTACTTGCCCGTGGCCGTCACGCACACCGTGTACCACGTCTCGGTCCGGAGCCCGTCGATGTCGTAACGGCGCACGCTGGGCTCCAGGGAGGTGCCGGCCGCGGGAGCCGGCTCGGACGTGGCGTGGTACGTGACCAGGAAGCCGCCGATGAGGGTGCCGTTCTGGACGTCCCATTCCAGGGACAACCGGTCGTGGTCCAAGCGTCGCACTTCGGTCGACGTCATCAGCGGCGCCGGGCAGAAGTCAACCGGGTGCAGGGAGCCAACCGACTGATTGGCCAGCTTGTCCGGCAGCGAACAGGACGGGTCGCGGGTGGCTAGGCGAGGATGGTCCTGAAGCCATTCCCAGAGGCCCAGCAGCCGGCAGTCACAGTGAAACGGGTTGCCTGCAATGGGGGGACACGGGGTCATCCGAGCGTCCTGGGATGACACAAAGGACTCGGAACTAGGCGGGCCTCGAAGACTGAAATCTGTCCGACGAAAGAGGCTGGGACAACGTCGGCTGGCACAAAGACCCGGCTGGAATTAGAGGGGACTCGCAAGCTTAAATTCCTGAGCTCGGTATAGAAGCATTTCGCAACGCGCGCTCGCAGTGCTGGCAGATCCACCGGGCGCATTCATTCAAATGAAGACGGGAGTGAGTCCACGAAGCGGATGAAAACGAAGGGTGGGGGAACGCGGACGGATTCAGAATTTAGGGAAGGCCTCCTTATCTTAACTTCCCCGCTTGATCAATGGACGGGCTTTCTATTTCACAAGATTGCCCCCGCTGAGCTGCTCCGATGGGAGCTCGCCTTCTTCTATTCGTCTTCGTTTCGTGATCACTTTAATAGCGCGATTGCTTTTCTTTGTGCCGCCCTCTGTCCCAGCGCGCTTCCATTTCACTGCTTGGGCTATATTCGGAGCGCGGGAAAGGATGGGGAGAACTGGCGAGGCGAGCGAATTGGCGAATGTCTCCCGGATTTCCATTCTTTGTGCTTCGTGGTATAGGAAACTTTTGGGTTCGTATTACTGAGTGCGGGATACATTTTCCGCTTCGGAAGCGCGGTTTCTAATTCTTTTATCTTACGATGAGTGGTCGTGAATGCGAAACTGGCGCCTGTTGTCGCACGCCACTCTTTTAATGCTGTTCTTTTCACGTGTTTTTGAAAAAAAAAGCATAAATTCGGGAATAAGCTAGCGTTTTTTTATCGTGGCTGAAAACTATAAATATAGTATGATTCATTTGATATATCGTATTTGTCTTTGTACGTTTTTCGGTGTTTGTTTGCAGTTTGTTTTCTGCACCTTACGAATCAAGAAAGTATACAATAGATTTCTTATAATAGTTCTTTTTATATACAATAAAAAAGTAAATACAAAGTTTACTTTCTACCAACTTCTGCTATATTGTGGTCAACTATTTTTAGCGGTACGTTTTTTTTAAATTTTGTATTCATGTTAATAATGTAGCTGTTAAAATGAAACTTGCATTTACTCAACAAAAAAGCGGATTTGCTATTAAAAAATTAGATGGTATTTCAAATGAGCTTATGGTTTAATTTAATGTAAAATATAAAATGCTATTTAGCTCACCTTTTGGGTACTGAAGATAATCTTACTTTAAATTTCTTTTAGAACGCACTGTATGAGCCAAAAGGGACGATCAATAATAGTCATCTTCAGAGCATTTGATTAATCGTTGCTTGAAAACAATTACAGGATACCAAATATATCCGTGGCGTAACACGTCTGGAAGCGGAAGCTATAAAACCACTCGCATAAGATCTTGTTGTTCATTTCAAGAATAAACCGTCAAATACTTACCGAAGAGTAACAGTTCGCCGAGTCGCACTTCAATAGGCTGGAGCACAGAGCTGGCCAGGTAGGCAAGTTTGTTGTCTCGAAGATCCAAGCTGACCAGAGCTGTAAGGTTGACGAAGGCACTCACCGCCACCCAGCCCAGCTCGTTGCTGCGAAGGGAAAGACTTCGGAGTCTATGCACGTTGCTGAACACTTTTTCATGAAGCCGAGTGAGCTTGTTATAGGAGAGATCTAGCTGTTCCAAGTGCTGAAGATCCGATCCGAATCGCGGCAGGTCCATGATAAGGTTGTGGGTAAGGTTTATGATTTGAAGGCGATCGATTCCCTGAAAGCGTTCAGACGGCAGAATGTCTATTGAGTTGTAGCCGAGGTCTAAGACCTGTAGTTTCTTGAGAGGCTTGAACGCTCCCGGTGACACTTTGATGATGCTGTTGTGGCTGAGGGACAGCGCAGACAGTGAGGGGAATCCGACGAAATCGTTGGAAGCCACGATTGAGATGTTGCTGTGCTCTATGTTGAGGTGGCGTAATGCAGTGAAACTTCCTTCAGTGGTGAAGTCTTCCCGAATTCTAATGAGGGGGTTATGATTCAAGTTTAGTGTCAACAGTTGGTCCATCTTTGTAGTGAGCAAGGCGTTTGGGATGAAGCTAAGGTTGTTTCCTTCGAATGACAATTCCTGGATAGACTTTAAAGCCCCCGTGATGGAAGCGTCAAGGACCGTAAGCATGTTGTTTGTCAGGGTAAGTTCCTTGAGGCTTGTCAAGTTGTAGAATGCATCGTTCGCAATTTCGGATATGGAGTTGTTGCTCAGATTAATTCTAGCGAGAGCTGTATTAGACTTTAAGGCTTTGCTAGTTATCCTACTAATCTTGTTTTGACACAAAGACAGGAGTTCAAGATTTGGCATGAGTTCCGTGGCTGAAGAAGGCAAGAGACTAAGATTGTTGTTGTCCAACTTGAGCTCAGTGAGGTTTGTTAATCCACGCAACTGTTTTCCGTCCAAATCTTGGATCCCGTTTCCTCTGAGGTTGAGAACTTTCAGCTCGGAGAGTGGCTCGAAAAGCTTTCCTGTGATCGGACTGATTCCTGTGTTTTCAACCTGCAGCGTCTCAAGCGATGATAGACCGTAGAAGATGTTATCATGAACTCCCGTCAAATTATTTCCTGACAGGTCGAGATGTTTCACACTTGGAAGGAACAAGAAATCAACTCTCGCGCTGATCAGTTTGTTGTTGCTGATGTCTAGGGTAACAAGAGATGACAGTTCCAGGAAAGAGCCAGCCTCAACATCCTCCGCCATGACACTTGAAAGCAATAATTCGTGAAGAGGAATTTGACCCTCGAACATATACTTTCGTATGACATATATTTGGTTGTGAGACATATGCAAAACTTTAAGTTTCTTCAAGGACTGAAATGTCTGCGGTTCTATGTCCATAATGTTATTGTGCGACAAGTAAAGTTCTTCTAAACTTTCCGCGCCGCGGAACATGTCTGTACTGACGTGACTTAAGGTGTTGTATTCCATATAGAGCGTTCTCAACTTGATCATTCTTTCGAATGTCCCCTCTTCGATTATTGTGATCTCATTGTGGTTCAAGTGAAGGCGGTCGACTTCAATGAGGTCGCGGAACATCTCTTTTCTCAGGCGGCTCAGCTTATTCCAGTCCAGCCAGAGAATGTCCACTTTGTTGAGCCCACTCATGCTGTTGGCATGCATATTGCTGATCTCGTTCTGGGTCAGAATCAGGGACCTTAAACTGGACGGATATCGACTGAGGATGTCGCCAACGTCGGTGAGCCTGTTGCCATGAAGATTGAGATGTTGCAAGTTGGCCAGACTTTGGAACGCTTCGTTCTCGATTGTCTCAATACGGTTGAACTGAAGATGGAGTTCTTGCAGGTTGGGCAGCGAGTAGAAGACGCCTTTGCGTATTTTTTTGAGTAAGTTATTTTCCAGTCGAAGGTCTCTGAGTTCTACGAGCTCCTGGAAAGTTCCTGGCAGCAAATCCGCGATCAAGTTGCTGTCTAAGGAGAGGGAACGAAGCTCTCGGTTATTCTTGAACATCGTGGAATGAATGCTGCGGAGCTGGTTGTACGACAAGTGAAGCTGGAACAAGTGGGGGAGAGAGTAGAACGCGGCTATTTCAATCTGTGTTATTGCGTTGTTGGCTAAGAATAAAGCCGAAATTTGAGAAGAGTTGAGAAAAGTGTCGTTTGTGATCCTAAGAATGTTGTTGTTGGAAAGAAGTACTTCCCGCAGGTGAGTCATGTTCTGAAAAGTGCCGCTCTCAATGCTGTGCAAATGGTTCGAACTTAGTTCTATGGTTCGTAGTTTCTTTAACGGTGTCAAGGCCCGACGACCTAGCGTGTGTATTGTGTTCTGACTGAGGTCAAGGGCTTCCAGTTCAAGAAGGTGTATAAAACAGGAGTCATCGAGGTCACTCAATTGGTTCATGTGCAGCGACAGCGAAGTGAGTCGTGGCATGGTGACGAAGCTTCGTTCGTTCAGCTCTCGAATGCGGTTGGAGCTCATATCCAACCTCTGCAGTGCCGTGAACCGCGTGAAGCCGTCGTCAGGTATGTCTTTGATTTCGTTCTCGGCCAGCCTGAGTGCCTTCAGGCTCCGCAGTCTCCGGAGAGCGTTCAGTGGGAACGACCTCTGCCCACTGTCGATAAGGTTAAGCTCCTCCAGGCTGTTTTCCAGACCCCCGAACGCGTACTCGGTGATGTGTTCGATCTTGTTCTTGGACAGCTGAAGATTCGTCAGCTGCAGACCGTAGAAGACGTAACTGTCCAGTTCCCCTATCTCGTTGGAACTGAGCTCGAGGGAGCGGAGGGCCCTGAGGTTCTTTAGCGCGCCCTTGGGCACCTCCCTGAGTTTGCTCTGCGTGAGCGAAAGCGTCTCGAGGGTCTCGTCAAGTCCGAGGAACACGTCTTCCTCAACGCTGCTGATCTGCGTGTTGGATATGAAGAGGCGGGATATGGTGCGGTTAAGAAAGAAGCCAGCCGGGAGCGTGGTCATGTTCGAGTGCAGGTTGTAGACGCTGAGCATCTTGACGGGGCTGTGTATCTCGGCCAGGGTGACTCCGATCTGCTCGGGAGACACCGAGTTGCACTCGAGGAAGACGTCGCTGTCGAACTCGTAGCAGGGGCACCAGGGCCTCCGGTTCCAGGAGGGGCACGCGTCCCCCTGGGGCTCTGCCCAGACCGGGGTCGGCGGCAGCAGCACGCCCAGCCAGAGGAGCAGCCAGTGGCCCGCCACCGCGCCCGGGTTGCGGCCCCTTCTCCAGAACCGCCGCAGGAGCATTGTCACGTGGCGCTCATCTGGAACCAAACAGACACACGAAGCTTAGATTCCACGTAGGAAAAAAAAAGGGGGGGGGGCTAAAAGGACTTGACGTAGCGCTACCGCTTTGATATTCAGTTGGTCCTAAACTGGTAAAAGTATATAAATAACGCTGTGCGTATGTTTATACATCCGGAAGTTAGTCAGCCTCCAATGGGCGTCTGGTGTCTCAGCTGTAGATGAGAAATTTAGCCAGTGCAATACAACCACTACACTCGTTCATCAGTACGCGAGCTCGAGGTCGTTGCTTTGAAGCGTTCTTCCGCAGAACGAGCGCTCGCGCTAGAAATGCATGTCTCAAAGCCAAAAGCTCAGGTTAGCGCGTTTGTTGCATTGGCTGCAGTCTCAGCTTAAGGGGGGGGGGCATAGTATTGGGCAGGAGATCGAACTATAGGGGCCACTTAATCGAGTTTATTGTTCCCACAGATCGGTATTTACTAACACAGCATAACAAAGAAATTGAACCACGCCATGCACGGTCTAGGCACGAATGCTTGCTCTGACCAGCGCTTTGGCCGCACGAGGAGCGGCTTTCCAATCGTCATCTTCGATATCGCTGATCGAAAACAAACAAGAAACTTCCCCACCCCTGCCCGTTTTGATCTGGATGAGCATCGTACCGGCGTGTGGTCGTGTGTCACTATTGCGTGGTGCACGTTAAAGACCCCAGGCTAGCGGTTGTACTGCACTGGCTAAATTGCTCATCTACAGCGAGTGACTCGTCGCAACTTTAAATGGATGACCAACTACACGCTGTATAAATATCCCCACAACCCCACCCCCAACAAGAAACTTCAGTTTTGTTGTCCCCACAGCTGAGGAGTACCGGTAAGCTTAGCCCCATGGGTTAAGCGGGACAGGCTTGCAATCGCATGGGCTTAGACAGAGACATGGCGGCGGCCAGATTCCTTGGGGTCTTTAACGTGCACCACGCAGTAGTGATACACGACTGCACGCCGGTACGATTCCCATCCATATCAAAATGGGCAGGGGTGGGTAATGAACCCAGGGTCACTGGGTTCTGCAGCGCAAGGTTTCGCTCCACGTGCTCCGAACTGGTGTGCGCTAGCCCACTTGGCCACCGATCCCCCGCTAAGCATAAACATTTGAATTCGTTCATAAAAAGCATGGAATAAAAAGAGCACGCGCCGATACTATAAAGAAGGTTATCGTAGCTTTTCCTACAATCCTTTTACTTTATAATATGATTACTGGTGCTGCGTACTTTTTATCCTGCTGGATATGTAGCGGTGAGCTTAACCCGACAAAATTTTTTTGACGAAATACACTATTTATTAACATAACTAATCAAAACAAACGTTTAATAATGCACATAGCGCGTTGTGTTAATGAACAATTCAATTAGCTGCAAATATCGTCAATCGTCTCGATCTAAAAACACAATAAACCGCAGACACTTTTTTTTTGCATTGCGCTGTAGACTGTCGCAGCCGCCCCAGACGATTTTCTTTTACCACAGCCCGCCCCATGGCTGCGTAGATCACGTTCGTCTTCCATTCGTTTTCTTTTTCTTTTGTATCGGGACTTTTTGAAAGGGGCGGTGCTTTCTTATAAAGCGGACGACGCTGGAAATGCGATGTTGGCTCACGATGGAGCGAAGAAGCGCCTTTTGTCCCAGCGATCGCTTTGAAACAGTCCGCCACGCCGTCTTTATTCGCACGAAATGAAAGGCGCCATTTACATCGGACTGACCTCAAAATGTCGCGAGCATCTGATACGACTTGCTTTGTGGCCACCAAGAGAAGTGCAAGCGGCGGGGAGAAAGAAGGCGTTGATCAAAGAGATTGCTCTGGCCGTTCGGGCGATTTCGTGTCAACTGGCACCATTCGCCGAGCCTCGGAGAGATATTTTCTTAGCGTCGCGTCCAGGCAGCGGCACCACATTTGGAGGACCCGTTTGAACTTTGACAGCGCGATTTCTCGGAGGGGAGCCAAATTAGAGGTTCTCGGCTTCCGAAGGGCAAATGATCCGTTGTCTCGAATAAAGGCCTCCGCTTTGACTTCCAACTGTCGTTTGTTTGACAAAGCGACGGAGTAGTTTCGTTCCGGGCGCGAAAGAAAGACAATCACCATCGCGGGTGTTGGGATTGAGCTCTTCGTTGCGTTGGGCTATCGGTTCGTTGCGTGTGTACGGCTCTACAAATACCATAACGAAGCTTTTTTTTTTCGCAGTGCAGAAACGAAATGTGAGCGATAGTACTTTATACAGCGCCGTCCTCCCTCGCCAATCATGGTTTACCGCGCAGCGTGACCACGCCCTATAATCGTGTTTTGTTTGTTTTGTTTTGTCTTATATGAAAGTGACAATACACAATCGTAGCGGATTCTGAGAGAATACTTATACCGACGGACGACCATGCAACTCCAGGACGTGATGGAGTTTTATATCAAATTTATCTCTTCATGCTTTGAATTTGTTTTTAAGATCGAAAATTTGATGTTAATTTTGGAATACACAACTTTACTACTACGGCGAAGCAACGACTTTTGATGGCATTCCAGTGCGTCGTGTACGGCTCCGCTTTCTTTACGTCATATTTTTATATGTCGATAAGTAACATTATATATGCGCGTATCAGCCACTAAAAATAGAAAAAAAAAACCATCCGTATGTTGTTTTTAGCGAAAACGTAAGCACAGGTTTAAATGAAGTCGTTACCATTGCAACGATGCACAGCTTACACCCCGAGGTCGTTCTCGCGCTTTTACTGCAGCAGCGAAGTGTTTTGAGAACGGTGTGTTTGCATTCGCAGCGCGTCGCTCACCGAGTGGTATATTCGTAACTCCAACACCCTATAGATGTCGGAACGGTAGTGCCGAAATGGCGGAAGGGGCGTATGGGGATAGATTCTCCGGGATTTCCCGTGCGCCTGCTCGATGACTCTGGTTCGTGTGCTAAAGTTAATTTATTTGGCTTCAGATACGACGCGGTCCGGGCAGGAGCATATCACAGATAACAAAGATGTAGACGTGCGTTAAAAAAAAAGAAGAAAAAAGCTGAAGAGAACGAGTTGGAGGTGAATTCTAGAGTATTTTTATCTTGCGAATCTGAATATCGCGTTCGTTTTCCCCTAAGATGTAACTAAACACGAGAATACACGAAAAACCTTACGACCAATCGTTACGTCATGAAACGATATCTAGGCCGCCGAGTGCGTGTCGGTCGTGTGACCAGCTCGTGCAGTTGCAAGCTTGCCAGGTATACACCTTTGCAATATTCGCGAGTCCTGAGCCCAGAGTGCGATCTTCTCAACCCAGCCCGCGCATGTTCGTCTCTTCGCAAAGCGAGCAAATCACGCGCCATACGCACGAACACTAAAAATGAAACCGGCCAGGACTCCTTTTTTTCTTTTGTTGGAAAAGTCTATTTTGCTTATTTTCTATTCACGCGCATTCTTAAGAATGCGCGTGCATAGACTCTGATAGGCGCTGAAGATGCGCGAGAGCGAAGATTCCGCAAACTCCTTTTATGACGTAACGCTCCGGGAAGGATCGACTTCAGCCATACATTGAAAATGAATTTTCGTAACCTCCATGCACACTAAATAAAAAAACTTTAATAAATAATTCTGGATATTTGTGATCCTGGAAGCCAAATGAAGACGATTTAAGTGATTTTACTGAAATAAAGAACCGCTTCAGTTTCTTCTATACGAAAATGAGCGTGTAGATTAATAAAAGTGGCGAAGCGGAACACAACATTTGCTATTTTAATGCGATCGCTGTTTTCGTTAAAACTGCACGATGCACGAACACGCTGACGAGAACCATGCGATAACAGCAGCACCAAGGCTGACAGTCCCTTCCACGGTCTCATCCGCCGAGCGGCGGAAGGAAATTGAACAATGGCACGTTTGGTGTTCCCTGAACAGCGCGTTCCGCCAGGGCGCGGCGACATCAAGGACGTGAGTGCGTCACTGTCAGAACTTCGACAGTAAACGAGAGCCATTCGCGATGCTACCAGCACAGATTAAGACCTCACTCGACGGAGAACAGCATACATTCCGATCGCGATATACTTCCGAAACAGAATTAAAACGGCGGAAACTCATCGCGATCGAGGTAGTATACAGCACTAGGTTCTTAAAGCTCACGCCCAGTACTAGTAGCATTAAACAGTAGCTCACGCCGCCGCAAATATGCTGATGTACTTGCTGCTGCCACTGGCTGCATTATTGAACTCGTGAAAGCGGTTCGGTGTTCCAACAAAATGTAGACATCGATATTACTTTATCCAGGCCTTTAGTGAACTTCCTCCTCTCCCCGACGCCTCCACTGTGTGAATATACACTATCAAAACTGCTGAATTGTCAGAACGGAGGATGACCTCTTCCCGTCAGACCAACGTGACTCAAGCTTTCTTTGCGGACCTGTTAAATTCACCTTGTTAACAAGCTTTCTCACGCCAGAGTGTAACCAGCAGACAAAAGGGTACTATTTCTGAACACGCAGCAGTGCAGCAGATAGCTCCGACCGTTAGCGGGCCATTCATTTTTGTTAGACCGACAAGCAGCAATGATTGTTAGTACGCCTAATGCGAATGAAATATAAGGGCAAACTCTCCCAACGGAGGATACCGAACTACGTCCAGTTCAGTGTTACACCAGCAGTGTACAGTCTCAAACATTAAAAAAGACCCACTCGACGAGGCAGTTTCACGGGGCTGTGCAGGGTTTGCTTTGGTGAGGCCTATGTGCCACTGGGTCATGTGGAAAATAACGCCAAGCACCCCGTATGCATGGTCGCCATTTTGGTTCATGGAATGAACTGTTTCTCCTTGACCTGCCCTATTCTTGGTGAGCCTATATAAATTCGGTGGTGACGGGTAGCTTATAGAGACGTTTCTTGAATACCAAGATTGTTATTCGCACACCGGCGAACAAGCGCACATCTTCGCACCGCAACTACATGCCGGCGTCGGTGCTTCGCGGTACTGAAAAATGATTTTTCTGCCTTTAAATACGCAATAACAACAATACCATAATCAAGAGATATGTGGAGATAAGCATGATTAATAAGTGGATTGCATACACGGCGCCAACGGCGCTTATACTGGCGAGGAACGTTTTCAGTACGATGAAGCTCCATAGCGATCTCTGTGCGACTGATTGACACCGACCCTTTCGAAGCCTCAAATATTTGAATGGACCGAAATTGCGATTACCATGACAACTGAGACCAATCGACCAATCATCTCGCGGGGTTTGGTCGTCTGTATGTTAGCAGCTGTTTGTGTCCGGCTAGCAGGCAGGGAAGACAATGTCGCTACTTTCCCAGGATCCAGTGACTTTAGTCAGGCCTATGTTGCTTGGGTGAGGAAATAATTTAACCTCTTTCTACTCTCTCTACTCTCTCTTGCTCTCTAAAGATAAAGTGCCTCTGACCAACGTGCGCATAGCAGCGCCGCATAAGCTACCTCGGCAAATGGGTATTTAATGTTGTGGGAGACTGTCCTTGCCGATTCATTCGGATTTGATCCCATAAATATTTATAACGCCACATTGTTGTGCTACAAAACGAAGCGTATAGACCAAACCAAACGACTCCGTTTTTGCCGCATACCCACCCTCTCCCTCCGCGGACACACATTTGTCATCATACATCGAAAAACGGGCTCTCTATTCTTGTCAGCGCAAAAATCGGCACACACGGCAAAAGCGGCGGGGAAGCGGCATTTATTTGCCTACAACTCTTGGTAAATTGGCGTGGACAATGGCGCGCTTAATCATCATCGTCTTGGTTGGCCCCAGACGCCGAGGCCACGGATCGCGCGGCTGCCCGCGAGAGCGGAATGAGTGTGCCGGACGGCTCTTCGAGGGAGGGAAGAGGGCAAGGGGGCCCGCGTTCCTTCTGGCCGAGTAATATACGCGCCGCTTTCTATTCCCTGCCAGACGGCCGTGACAAATGGGGCCGCCGTGTCCGGGCTAAGCACATCGAGAATCGATGTCCGCGACAGGCGCGCGGGTGGGCCACTGGCCCCTCGCGCTCCGCCGCCACCGCCCTTTTAAGCGCCACGGACGCCGCCCCGGAACGTCCACGCCAATTCGGGCATGCCGCCGAGCCTGGAAGATGCGGCGCGGTTCGGTGCGCGGCACTATCGGGAAAAGATCCAATCGTCGCGCGCTTGGCGGCTAAGTTGTGAACTAAACCCGCGGGGACAACAACTGTGTTTCCGACTCGGCGTTTTCCTGGGAATCGGGATCAATCAGTGAAGGGCCCATGAAACGCCTGTCCCAACCGAACGCTGGAGGAGCACTCGCGTTCGATCTGTGCCCCGAACTCGAGCGGGGAAGATGACGTAAAGAATTCAATTTACGAGCCTCGTGTTGAATTGCGGAAAGCAAGCAGGACAGAGCGCCCCCCCTATAAACCAAGTCATGTTTACAAACAAACCTGAGCGTCCTATAGCGGACGCCACCGGCGCCGTTCATGCGCGATAGAGTGTGGGCAAGAAGTTCGCCGTCGCCAATTAACGAACCATTGAAATGCGCTGTTGTCGGCGTCGGTGTGAGTCCCCGTGATCTTTTTCGCGTTGGAATTGTTGATTCTGCGTCTTCCTGGCAATGTCTGACTACTTGAGCGGCCGCAGCGAAATTAACGAGGCTCGTTACACCGCAAAACTTCGCGTGAATAATGTGACATGCGGCGGTTCATTCCGCGTAGACACCGCAGAATGGACGCTAAAGCCTGATTCGCATGATGAAATTCTTCTCGCAATTTTCAGTCGCGACGTCGCTCGGGCTGCAGAAGCATGAACCGTACTGAGATTGTCGACGTCAATATTGAAAATCGCAAGTAGAATCGGACCAAGTGAATCAGGCATAACAAGTCGGTGATGGCCGCTGGTAACAATGATCAACATCTCCTATTTACTGTTTACACCGAGCCTACTTACCCCAACTAACCTTCAAACCTAACAGTCTTTTGAGGCCTGCACTTACTTCTTATCGCAATTAACGGGTCAACATTTGGTCTACGGGCCGCTGTCGTTTGAAAGAGCAGACAACAAGCAGAAATGTCGGAAAGACCAGACGACAGTTCGAACGATCAGGCGGCTGTTTGGACTTGAAGACGCACAGAACGTGGTCCGGTTTTCCCGCATTTATGTTGAACAAGACAAATAAATCTGACGACCACAAGTATCCTTGAATTCAATCCAAACTGGTGTTTGGATAGCACACGCATGCCGAAAAATACCCCCCCCCCCCACACAAACAAAAAAAAATAAATAGAAAGAAAAAGGAAGACCGGCATGAGTAATATTTACGTCGCGATAATCATTAGAACAATTCTGATACATTTCATTATTAAATTTCGGGGTTTACCATCTTTCAGAATTACTTCTAACCAAAAATGAGACTAGCAAAATAAGGATTGTATTATCAATTTTATTTTTTTCGCAAAATACAGATCTCATTTAGGAGTTCAGCGTCCCTTTAAGGCTGCAGTTCCACGTCAGCCGAGCTGAACAGGTAGGAGTTCGTTTTTTTTATCATGTAAGCTACATATAGAAATTATAAAAAAATCAATCTGCACAAACCCATTACGAAAAAGTTAAAAAAAAATGAAAGCCGTTTACAACTCCCTGTAACGCCAAATTAGAGCGCAGCTCTTAAGGAGGAGGAGGGAAGGTACGGAGAGGGGGCTATGCCCCTCCTCCTCTCCTGCTCGCCCCCCATGAGGGGAAAATTTTCCGCTAAATTTAGAGGGCAATTTTTTCCGCGAAATTTAGAGGAGAAATTTTTCTGCTAAATTAAGCGGGAAAAATTTTTCGCTAGATTTAGCGGGAAAATTTTTCCGCTAAATTTGGTGGGAAAAATTTTCCGTTAACTTTAGCGAGGAAATTTACCCATCTTGCACCGCGCGGTTACGCCGACGCCGACGCCAATCAAGCCGGAAACAAGCGCCTAAGAGCTGCGCTCTAAAAAAAAAAAAAGAAGTAAAGGCGTGGTCATAGCAGCTGAGCATATCCAGAGCCGCATGTTACCCAAGAGGTTGTGGTGTGAATTAAGAATACAGAAATTGCCAAATATTTAAATTGAAATGCATTTGAACCAGAGATTTCGGACCGCGGACTGATTTGCCTATCTCCCGACTGGTATAAGACTACACGTCATTTAAAGTGTACAGTGCGCGAAACTTAACGGCGACCATGCGATCGCCAGCTTTTCGTCCCCCCTCTCCCCCTTTTTTTTATACAACCGAAAAGCCGTCACCGATATGACGGCGGTCGTGTCATATTGGTCATGCAAAAACCTTTTTGCAGACTTGCTCGAAGCAGACGTATGTATGAAGTGCTTCGAACATGCCTAAGGTGCAGATGGTTCAGTCATCATCTTCGCATCGCCTACCATTTATTTTGTATGATGTACGATGAGTGTGACTGCGGGTTAACAATGAATGTCGCCCAGTGTCGGTTTGACGCAGGTGTCCCCCAGTTGGTGTAAGCAACATTCGCTGAGACCACTCGAGTGTCAGCAGAACCATCGGGGACAGCATTTCAGACAATAGCGGTAGAAACCCTCAACGATAACCTTCACCTAAGGCGGGATTGTGAGGAGAGGGTGAAGCCAGACGGGCCGTCAAAATCTCGACGGCAATGACCTCCGTAAGCTCCTATACCAACGCCGTAATATTCTAACTCGGCTCATAAACGTCCATCAAACCTTTATAAGTGTTTATCGCCTTCCAAAGTCAAAGGCAAACAAGTGTCATCGTCGAAGCCGGTCCGCCGAGAGCACTTCTTGACAGGCCGCGAAGAAGCCGGCCTCCCTCGCCACCGTTCTGTTATTCTTCCCGCACTCTTTCCCACGTCCCACTCGTTACCTGAACGCCCGGTCCGGACCGCGAACGAAGCCGGCTTCTGGCGTTGAGCGGCGTTCGCCGCTAATCCCTCTTCAACTCATGGGCGCGATAGGAAACATCGAAGCAAGATTTATAAGGGGCCCCAACCCGAAGGCCAAGTCGCCGACGGCAAACCAAGGGCCGTTGCTGTGGGTCGCGTTCGCAGCTGCCAACGCCTATTGAGAGAAGGGCTCGGCTGGCTTCTTTTAACTTTGGCGGCGGCGGCGGGAAGCCCTTGTCGTTTTTGTACAGTGGACCGCGCGGCGAAGCGAGCCAGAACACGCGGGCCGGGTCTGCAGCGACCAAGAGCAAAAGCGGTGACCATGGGGCCGTGGCTCGGAGGAGATTAGCTCGAAATTGAATCCTGATCCCCTTCACCGGGGCTCCGATAAGATGCCCGAGGACTTTGGCTGTCTCTTTCGCCCCTTTTTACGTGGGCTCTGGGCGCGAGCGTGTGGGTTTCGGAGGGCGAGGAGGGGTGTGCCCGGTGTAGACGTGCGATCGGGATTGTTTGAGCAGGGGATGGCGGCCGGGTTCGCCTCCCAACGGTTAGGCGTGGAAATGTGCTGCGTGTTTGCCGAGGCGTGGGTGCCACCGCCGCCTCATGAGGTCTGCCGAGTCGAGGGCGCTGCCCTCAAGCAGCGGCGAGCCCGAACAGACGGCTTTGGGGAGTAGCTGTATTGGCGACGAGATCAAACCACAGGGGGCGCTTCGTCCAGTTTGCTTTCCTCGGTGCGAATATTACGTCATCTATCTCGATCGAGCGAGCACGATTGGACACGAGTGGCTCGTCACCGTTTGGTTGGGACTCGCGTTCCATAGGTGCTGCACTGATTGAAGACGAGTACCACATGCAACGGCAGCGTTCGGCTACCTCAGCCGAGCGCTGCGTCAGAAACACAAACAATTAGTTTATATTTTTGTACATGCCGGCCACCTTGCTTGTTAAAATGAGCGCTTTCAGTTATTTGAAGATTTGTTTGAAATTGGAGGAAACGTCTTTCCGTCCTCCAGAGACCGTAGGACAGTCTGTGATGGGA
Organism: Ixodes ricinus; assembly: GCA_037355805.1. Lineage (NCBI taxonomy): Eukaryota > Metazoa > Arthropoda > Arachnida > Ixodida > Ixodidae > Ixodes > Ixodes ricinus. The sequence continues at coordinate 179,721 of JAZHYW010045312.1, read as the reverse complement.
CAAAACGATATCGATAAAGCTATGGCACCTGGAACGCGTCTCCGACTAATGTGTTTATTGCCTGATGACGTCATACAAGCGTTATGCTGTCTCCGGCCGCGTTCCCATGGCGGTGTCGCAGCAGCGGGGGTGGATGTGGCAGACGCCTGTTCCTCCGCAGGTCGCTTTCCAGCTTCACAGTCCAAGGAAGCATCGGCAGCCCGGAATCGGGACGCTGTGATGGCAGCGACGCTTGCGTTCGCTCGCGCTTTTTGACGCAACTTGTACGTCCAACCGCCAGGATCGCGACATTCGGCAGCATGACACTCCGGCTTTTGTGGCGTCTTTTGTTACCACTTCTGCACCACTTGCGATGCATGGGCGGGATAGGACGCTAAAAACACCTGTCGGAGACGCGTTCACCGTAAGTGAGCTTTCTGACACCGCATCTAAACCTAAGCAAGTTGCGTTTGTGAATCGTAACGATCGCTGATGGCACCCGCTCTGCACTAAGTACGAAAATGGGGACACCCATAAGAAAATCTTAGAATTGAAGGCCGATTCTCTAAGCAGCTTACTTAATGTTTCTAGTTGTCCCCATGGGTGTAGTTATCAACTTAGTCGCTAGGAGCACGACGGTTGGATCTCCTCTTCAATAAAACCTGGCCGTTTCAAGGACCCTTTCATGTGCAGAGAAAAATTGTCCTCATAAAAATCCCAAGAAAAAAAGCTTTGCCAAGGCTCAGCGAGCCAAGTAGCTCCTGCAAAATCGGACTGTCAGAAAAGAAAAAAAAATAGCGACGCTTTTTGCCTTTGAAACAGGTATGTTTTAAGAGAATAACAAAAAGCTGATTTCAAATGCAGGTATACGTATCCTATTTGATTGCATAAAGAGGTAAATTATACTCTGTTTCACCTTGTGTCGTACCGCAGGAAAGGCTACAAGCGTGAGCTCCTTGCTCTGGGGCAGATCGCGGCGGCGCAAGCTCTCGTGCACCAAGGGCAGCTGCCAACGCTATGAGCTCGCGCTTCTAGGTTTCGCTGCGGTAAAACATAAGGAGAAACGGAGTGTAGTAATGCTGCGCGAGGAGCATTACTACACTACATTACTACATTTATTTTGTATTGTATATGGTATAGCGCAGGGGTGGCCAGGTTGACCCGGCCTAGGAGCCGCAAACAAAAGCACGAAACTTCCAAGAGCCTTGGGGAACGGGGGGGGGGGGGGGGGGACAAACTTATGTCCAGAGCAATAAACGAAATTCGAACCACTTTCAGTCTATCTAATTCTAATGCGGTCCAACTGTACGTAAGGTAGCAGTAGCAGACGACTACCAAACCGCAACCTGTCTTTCGATTTAAAACTCATTCCATTTCTCTTTTTGGGGAAGTGTTTGTGTGACCGGGAGGAAGGCGGGGGGAGGGGGTGTTTTTGGGGAGGGGAGCGGCGAGCCGCACTTTAACACGCGAAGAGCCGCATGCGGCTCGCGAGCCGCAGCTTGGCCACCCATGGTATAGCGAATGAGCGAAACTGCGATATTATTTTTATTTTATCTCAATCCATTGTATTGGCTTACGTGAAATTCCGGTGGATTGCAGAGACAAGTACACGTGCAGCCTGACCAAGGGCATCCGCCCAAAGCGTATGTCCGCTCGTGCTCCTCGCGTTCCTCGGGCTACCGCTTCTTTTCTCGTCGGGTTTGAAAACCATGTTTTGGGTCTTCGCCGCTGCAAAACCTATGCACTGACGTCCAGGCTCCCCGAAAAATGCTCTGCGCTACCAGATCTTGCGCTCCAAGTCTGCGACCGGGCACTCATGGCTCCGTCGTCGAACTGCCAGACTTCGTGATTATATAGGAGCGTATGGTCAAACACAAAGCTGAGACCGAAGTTCTTCGAGTGAGCCAAGTTGGGATATCACGAGGACGGACGCCTCGTTTCTGTAGTCGAAGTGCAATCGGCGCTCTCCGCGAACTTTCTGCTTAAACATTGTGTTTGACGAGTCTAGAGAGACCCAGTGAACTTTAAATTTGTGGTTCGCTTTGCTTCCATAAAGGTGTTTCGTAGAGGTTTTTGTGGTCGGGCACCCAGGTAAGCATTCATAGAAAAGCTGCTGATTCGTATCCGCTTGCGCTTGCATCTCATCGTGGTCAACGTCGGGGGAAACTGGCACAAAGCGTTCGACCAGGTTGTCTACATATTAAACAATCTCTGGCCGTTTCCACCGCTAGGCGGCAAAGTGTAATCGACGGCGCAAGCAGCGCTCTGCCGCGGATAAAAGCTGGTGCAAAAGTATGTGCCATGGGGTTGTGTGAATCGTGGCGTTCGATGATGTCAATCAATACGGGACTACGTGTTGTTTGACCAGCGAGTTGCGTTGGTACCCTTCAAGGCGGGGAGCAGCGAGGGAAACCCATCAGCTTTCACACGCAAAGCGAGATGTTCAAAGCAACAGGAAGTTATAAATTGCCGTCGTGATAAGTCAACAACAGGAAGATGAACAATTTTCTTAGTCTTGTCACGTCTATAATTGCAGGCATGACGGTTAGACAGCCATCCGGTTGGCCATTCAAATTCGTAGTGGGTACATTTTTATTAGCTCACGCGTGTGACGCGCATGGAGACATACGCAGCCTAAGGAGGGCTTACGGTGATTTTTTATTGAACGACGAGTCATTTATTGCCCCGTCTTAATATCCAAGTATAACATTATATCCTCAACATCGCCAGTCCTTGTTCCTCCGCAATGTGCAAATAATCCGATACCGAAGCTATGGCGCATTTATACGGTGCGCTGACGTCACATAACTCCTCATTACTGCTGCCTTTCTTGGTTGTTTCGCGGAGCGACTCGATGCCGTGGCTGGTACGTGGTGGTGTTTATCTGGCATATGTTTAACCTGTGTACTGTATGACCAGAGAAGTTAGGAATCGCCAGTGGAGCTTTCAACGCCAAGTCATAACGAAACACGAATATAGAAAGAACAAAAGGCCATAATCGATGACATTAAAGACACGCGGGCCTGTTGCTTGTTATTTTCAGGCCCCTTGCTTCATGATTCATTCTTATCGGAAAATGTCCCAATCCTAAGTTGTTAATTACTATAAAACAGTGAGTCATTTAGTTAAAGAACCATTGCACTCACAAGGCGGGAATGTTTGTAGATTGTGGTGTTCGCAGGGTATATTATAGAGCGCAGCTCTTAGCCGCCTGTTTCCGGCCTGAGCGGCGCCGCCGTCGCCGTCGCCGTAAACGCGCGTTGCATTATGGGACTTTTCCCGCAATGACGTCACACTTGACGTCACGTGTGACGTCACGGGGTCATGAGGGACGTCACAATGGTCACGAGGGGGAGGAGGAGGAGGAGAAGAGGAAGAAGGAGGAGGAGGAGGGAAATCATCCGTTGAACTTGGCGGAAAAAATTCTCCATTTCATTCCCCCCCTTCCCCCAAACCCGCGTTGTGATGCCACTGTGCGTGCGTGCACAGTTTCCGCTCTGCCGTTGCGGCTTTCCTTCGCTCTGCGTTTCCGTATGTAGTGGGTTGCGTCTGTGTGCACACACACGTCACAGCCACGTATCCAAAAAAAGGGGTATATTCCTACACCCGTTGTCACATATAATAAAACAGTTCGACGTACAGCGCACTGACCTTGAACCAACGGCCCCAACTTTGACGAGCGGCTTAGTAGCCCAGTTGTGCAACTTATTAAAACAGCTAATGTACAGTCGCCGCGGGAGTTAATAGCTCCACGCGAGCGCGCGTTTATTTCCGAGGGGCGCTCGACTGGTGACTTGCGATAAAACTAAAGATGACGTCAGGGCGAGTCCATGCGGAGTGGACGGGGGAAGCCGCTCAATTCAAGGGAACCGTTGCTATCATCTGCCTGCGGGTGAGCGTAGGTCGAATGAAAATGGGAGATGATTCTGCAGAAGTTAGAAAATACGACGTATTTCCTTCTCTCTTTTCAAACTGCCGTGTCATTCGTGCTTGGCGATCTTGACTTCTGCAGAATCATCTTCCCTTTTCATTCGAACTACACTCAGGCGTGCGGACGTTCGGATGATAACAACGGTTCCCTTGAATTGAGACGGCTTCCCCCGCCCACTCCGCATGGACTCGCCCTGACGTCATCTCTAGTTCTATCGAAAGCCACCAGTCAAGCGCCCCTCGGAAAAAACGCACGCTCGCGTGGAGCTATTAACTCCCGCGACGACTGTACACGTGACTGACTGCGAAAAAAGTAATCGGGGCCTTCTTGGCCCTACTGCAAAACCTTAGTGTTTTCTTTTTGTAGTCTTTGATACGTACCTTAGCTGTTTCATATGTTATATCGCACCGTTATCAATCCCCTCGTAAAAGTTGGGTCCATCAGTTCGGCGTCAGTGCAGTGTACATCGAACTGAACTTTTGGGGTGTATCATATGGACAAAGGGTGTAAAAGAACACCCTTTTTTTCTAAGAGCGTACTTAAAACGATGGATGCGGTTCCTTCCACGAGTGGTATGAATGTGGTTCTTTCCACGAGTTATATGGATGACCGTATCCAAGGGCGCCGACGTACCCTGGCAGGCAGAGAGTACAGAAAATGGGGCGAAACAATTACAGGAACATACATTGGTGGATTCTTTGGAAATGCGTTAGCATGACCCGTGGAGATTCGCCACACACGCCGCCCTTTGGAAAAGAATGACGTGTGTGGCCAAAATGAGGCAGCAAAAAATAGAAGCAAAAGAGAAAGCCCAAAGAAAAAAGTGAAGGGGTCAGCGTTAGCGTTTTCCAAAGGACGACGTCTGTGGCGTTTACAAGGGTCATGCTAACGCATTCCCGAAGAATGCACCAATGGCTGTTCCTGTAATTTTTTTTCGTGTAAATACGATATTGTGATTTACTTCGAGTTCGTTGTGATTCATAATAATTACCCTCGAAAATAGTCAACCCCTATACTTCGTTGCACCTTTCCGTCCAGACGCAGCGGATGCTACGAGGGAAGGGGACCAATCAAGCAGCGTCAAAAATGCAAATCACTAGGCTTGCTCTGTTTATGATTGGTTCAGCGATGAAAAACACAGACAGAAACATTACGAACACCATGACGGTGCCCTTTTGACGCTGTGTGATTGGTCAAATAATCTCGTAGCATCGGCTGCGTCTGGACGGAAGGTGAAACGAAGTATAGCACGATATTCTTCTCGTTTTTTTTGTATTGTAATCTTTAATCCGGATGCTCAGCATCTTATCTCTCCGCAGCCGCTCAATTTACCGGATGAGCCGATAAGATAGCCGAAGAAGGAATCGAGAAGCAAGAAGTGGTAACATAATAGGGTTTTTAAGCTGTCGGTGACATATAGATGGACGGATATATTTCACTTTGAATCTTAGATTAAAGCCCGAAACAGATGGCCCTCTCTTTTTTTCTCTCTCTCTTTACGCTCTCCTCTCACCCAAGTCTTAATTTTTGATATAAAGCGAAAAGCCGAGTGCATAAGCTACGAGGAGATATTGCGTAAGAAAATGTTGAAACGCTGCTAGTCTAGGTGGGGGGCAGTAAACCGTAAACTGGACGCGCCGCACAAGTTGCTCGCTGAGAGTCTCTTCTATACGCCTGCGACAACGATAGAGCTATCCGCCAATAAAACCCTACAAGCTCGGGAAAAAAATCGTGCGGACGAGATTTTTGAATTGAACAGGAGTCATGCTCGTAAAATTGGATTTCGTACACGCTTCTCGAATTCCGTGAAAACGAGAAACTCACACACACACACACACACGCACAGACACTCACACACACTCGCAGCCACTCGCTACGCAGGTTATGAAACTCGCTGATGTCCTTCTGTCGTGTCGCGTTGCTTCGGTCGATTTTTTTTAGCTTGGGATTTAGTTTTTTTTTTATCGTCGTCCGGCCGTAGGTGGAACACATCGTGCGGAGAATTGTCTCTCGAAAGAAGAATGCATTCCCAGAGGCGGCTTGGGAAGACCGTGCTTCTTCCCCTCCTCGAGCAGCGTTGCGTCCTTGGGACCTCGACGTGGGATCGCCGGTGCTGCCTCGTCCAATGTCCACGGGAGCGTTCGCTCACTCGGCCTGTCAGCCCAACTGACGGCTGGCCCCGCTACGAGTCTGCGCGACATCGGATCCTCTAGGCTCCTTCTTCGCCCGGGGGTGCCTTTGACTTTTCTTATGGGCGCATGTTGGGACCGGGTTTTAAGCCCCGTGTGTGCAGGTTTCGATAAAAAAAATTGTTTTCTCTCTCTTTTTTTTTATATAGCTAGCTGCTTGAAAGTTGGCGCTCAAGAAAATGGCAAAAACTGTCTCGGGAGATTTAGAATGTCTGCCGATGTCTAGCTAGAAGTCGTTCGTTCTATTGGCGATGACTCGATGTTGCTAAAGGGATTAAAAGAAGGTTCGTTGCGAGCAGGACAATCGTCCGAGCTTATTCTTTACACGAACTAATGACACCGCTTTGGATCTTTCGTGATTAACTCGAGCTGGATCTTTTAGTCCTCGTGGGATATTCGTAAAAGGAACCAAAAATGACATCTCTCAACTTACACACTCTTCTTTTTTCTTTCTATCTTCGAATTGAACAGGACGGTGTTATGGCACGATTACCCAGAGGGGCCACACGTCAACCAGATGCATCTGTGGTTGGTTAATTTTCCCATGCGCGCCGAATTAATCGGGGTAGGGCAATGCATTTCCAATAGCACGGCAGCGGCGCACTATCTGAAGTGTGGATACTATGTTTTCTTGTCTTCGATTTAGTATTTTGAATTTAAGACTTACCTTCATTGAATTTAAAGTGATGCTTTAATGAAATCCACGCACGAATTCCCCCCCCCCCCCCAAATAATTAAATTGCACATGCCTCTTAAAAAAAAAAATCTGAATTTACTGTTTGCGAAGTGCCGTACCTTCTTCTACACGCTTCTATTAAAATTCTGCGAATTCGGCATTTTTTTTTGCGTTACTAAACAAAATTATTAAGATATCTTTCCTCGTTACCCACTTATGCAGTAACGAATTTAATATTCAACGCATTATGAAAACAAATTCTCATTACCCATAAATTTGTAACGCGTTCTTTTTTGAGACTCGGTAACGAGAACCAAGCGCATATTTGGATGGTTAATGAGTAAAGGCGTTTTTTTTTTAAAGAATGCAGCTCTTAGGCGCCCGTTTCCGTGTTTCGCGGCGTCGGCGTCCGCGTAACCGTGGTAAATTTAGCGGAAAAATTGACGTCACGTGACCTCGACACCAATTCATTTCCCCGCTAAATTTAGCGGGGAATTGACGTCACGTAACCTCAACAGCAATTCAATTCCCCGCTAAATTTGGTGGGGAATTGAATTGCTGTAGAGGTCACATGGCGTCAATTTTCCCGCTAAATCTAGCGGAGAAACTGAATTTGTTCATGGGTGACATGACACCGAGTCATGTGACGTCATTTTCCCCGCTAAATTTAGTGGGGAAACTGAATTGGTGTTGAAGTCACGTGGCGTCAATTTTTCAGCTCAATTTAGCGGGTGAACTGTGGGACGAGGGGAGGTCACGGAGGTGGAGGGGGGGGACGGTGCGGAGGAGGATGAGAGAGGAGGAGGAGGGGGAGGAGGAGGAGCAGATGAGGAGGGAAGGAGCAGAGGAGGAGTGGAAAAGGAGAGGGTACGAGGGAAAGGGGAAGCATTGCCTCCCCCTGCACCTCTCCACCTCTTCTTCAAAAGCTGCGCTTTAACTTCGCAATACAGAGATTTGTAAAGGTCTTCCATTTTTTGTTACATCAATAGTAACAGCCCTTACTAGTGACAAACTTGTTACTTTCAAATTAAAACTAGATCGTGATTCCTTCAACTTGTTTACTTCGGCAGGCAAGAAAAAACAAAAAAAAAATTGAATTTAGACGCTTTTGCCGTCTGGCATCCTGAGTTGTAGTACATCTTGCAACCGACCCGCACTATAAGTAGAAGTAACAGAAACTTGGAAATTATGCGCTCCCCCCCCCCCCTTCCCGCCCTTAAAGAAATAGTGAACTGTTTCTTTATGTATTGATTAAATATAAAAACACACACACACACACATGCTTTCGTTACTAATGCTAACGGTGCTATTGTAATGCCTAACCTTCACGTGTCTCCCCCGTCACCAGAGCTCTGTATAGAGCACGGTCAGAAGGCCTGGTCACAGAAGCAGACAGACAGGGCCAGTGATCTTTACGGCGATTTTAACGGATCGAGCTTCCCAACTTCGTTCCCCCTACTTGAATACAACCCCTATAAGTTCTCGATCGGCCATTTTACCGTGCTATAGCCTCGGCCGAGTGAACAGACCCAGCGTCACTTCCACGGCCGACAATGCCAACGTACTGCTGCGCACCCTGTGTAAGCGGAGTGAGTACGTATTCGTAAATCTACTCGTTATCGGTTGACGGGCGTCGGTCGGGTGGGGATACTCAGCGACGTAGCCGCGAAGACATTTGCCTGCTCAAGCGCAAGAACGGAACACGAGCCGTTCCCACCCAATGCTCCTTGGACGTTTGAGTCCGGTATTTTTAATCTCACTTTGTAGCGTTTGAAGGTAGAGTTTTTTAAGTTTCAGCTCATTTGAAGAAATCAAAGAGTCAAATAGAAATGTAATGTTGCTCGTGGTACCACTTATGGACATGACAGCTTCGCGAGCGCGTAGCTTCACGCATGCGCGAGCTCGCGGTGCTTCCAACTCGCGCGTGTAAATTATGCGTTATGTACGCACGAAGCCATACGACCCCACGCTTTAACCTGTCTGTAGCGCGTACACACCTGTGCAGCGCATGCTTTATGCAAAGCAACGTGCACGCGCTTGCAGCTTCTGCATCACTACAAACGTGCTGCTCTACGACTACAGGGTGTTTCAAAATAAAGTTTCGACTCTAAGATTGCCCCCAAACATCAGGGACTCAACGTATCAAGCAGAAACCTATCTTGAATACCTCTTTTACTGGTTGAATTTGAGCATTAAAATTTTAGTTCTTAATTCCAAATACAATAAAATATAAATAACAAATCGTTCAAAAAGGTCCGTTTTTATTTTTTATTATTTTTCGTACTTGAAATAAAGACTTAAATTTTTATTGTGTAAACCGGACAAGTAAAAAACGCAGAGGCAAGTTTCAAGTTGATACGCTCAATCGCGGATTTTTGAGGGGCCATTAATAACTTGTAACTTCATTTTGAGACACTCAAAGATAAGCTGCTCACGTATCAAGTTGAAACTTATCCAGAATACGTATTTTTTGTAGTCCCATTTACACAATATACATCGAATACGTATTCAACTAGCCCCATTGACACATTCAAATTTCAAATCTCTACTTCAAGTATGATAATTATAAAAATTAAAAAGGTAACCCATTTAAAAGCATCGTTTGCTTTTTGTATGTGAAAATGGGACCTAATATTATAATGCATAAATCCGACCAGTGGAATACGTATTTCAGGTAAGTTTTTATTTGATACGTCAAGTCCCTGATTTTTGCAGGCGATTTTAGAGTCGAAACTTTATTTTAAAACACCCTTTACAGCAACTTGAGGTTTTACCTATTTTTGTATTATTTATTGTACACAATTTTTGTCGTAAAAACCTGTGATCGCCGTGTACTAAGGATGACTCGTGTGGGTCTACGTATTTGGACATGAAGAAGCAGTGCGGACTGTAAAAATTTGGAAGGGCCGGGGGGGGGGGGGGAGCGGGGCGGATTTCTGTTTCTTAAAATGATGGAAGTCATCAGTCGCGTGATCGCGCTCAAATCGCCCAGCTAAGCCAAATTGGTACTTGCATTTTAATAACACTTCATTTTGTATTTGCAGGTTTCATTCCATAGGTTAAAAAAAAAACAAAACACAGAATTATTAAAGATGGATAGCCGCCCCTCAACGAGGAAGTTGTAGCTTCTGTCCAAGAAACGCTCTGAGGCCGATCGGATTTTTTAGAAGCGATGTACTTCGTCATCTTTAAAGGCTGGAAGTTTGGAAATGTTGTTTACCCGACCCGTGATAGGAAAGACGCTACGTGCATCCATATACAGAGGCAGGGATGGAAGAAACGTAAGAACGCCACAGTGTAACCAATTGTACCGGCTGCAACGGAGTCCTTCACCTTGGTTTCGTCCGCCCAATGTTGTTGGACTCTTTCAGCGGATTTACGCTATTGCCAGATATATTTAAAGAGGTCTGTCTACTGTGGCGGGGCTACGCGCTATGCGGGGAGAAAGTGAGAAAGAGGAGGATACGTGAGCGCGCGAAGGCATCAGAATGATAAGCTTTGTTTAAAATGTGTGTAGGTAGGAGCGCTGATAGTGTGTAGGAGCGCTGGTATCGCATTCATGTAAACGCGGCTAAAGGTAGCTACCTTTAGCCGCGTTTACATGAATGCGATATCAGCGCTCCAATCATCCTTTGAATAAAGCCGACTCGGCAACGTTTACATGAATGCGCAGAAAGCCCTACGCGAAAGTGGTGCCACGCCCTGTCAAAGCTCAAAGTTAAAGCTGCGTTTCCGGCACAAGCCGCGCCACGTGACCACGTTTTCCGGTGCATCGCACGTGAAGGCCCGACGCTTTCGGCGATAGACCGTGCCCGCTGTCTTCGATGTTGTGCAAGGAGTTACTAGACGGAAGAGACGCCAAAATCCAAGCGTTTTGTGCTCCGGGCCGGGGCGCCGGGCCACTCTGGACCCAGAGGCGTCGTGTGTGCGCAAGCCCTGGCGAACGAGGTCGTTTCCGAACGTTCTGAGGACGCCACAGCGCTTCGCTTCGCCAAACCTCACCGACCGCGACCGGACCAACCGAACTTCGAGACCGAAAGGCTTCGGCGCAGCCAGAAACGGCACCGAGGTAGGAGCTGCTCGTTCTGCGCTATACCATGCAGTGCTCGGAGCTCTCGGCGTCGTTCGTGCTTGCGCCGAAGCCTTTTAGGGACTCCCTCGGACGCGCAAGTCGTGCTTCGCAAGGCGTGGGCGGGGGCCGCCCTCACCGAGCAGTTCAGTTATATTCCGTTCACTTATGATGGCAATGAAAGCTCAAGTATCTTCTCGGGAGAAAACTGCGGGCGACCACACGGGACCGCTCTCCGCACCGTCAGCGAGGTTGGCCGCCGCCATGTTCTCAGCTGTTCACTCACTCCCGCAGCGAGCGCCTTCCCATAATCCTCCCCGTTCCAAAATGTGACGCGACCTATGTTTACATGGGCTGAATGAATGCGCATTCGCCGTCTCGATCCACCTCCGTCTAGCGACTTGAATGCGATGCGATTCCCTAGCGCATTATGCCGTTTACATGACCGCATTGAATGCGATAACTGAATTCGATGCGACTAAATCGCATTCATGGAAACGCGTTGTTTGTCTCCACTGCACTCGTCGAACGCGTTAGAACACGAAACGCTGGCGTCCGGCGTTTGGCTTTCGCGTTCAAACGCGTTCGACGAGTGCAGCTAGAAACAAAGGCAGATAGCTTTGCGTTCCAAAGAGAGCTCGGCGTTCTGCTGTCCCCATGCGCTCTCGTCTCCTCCTCTCCCTCTGTTTCTGCCCGTATAGGCCTAGGCGCTTGAGGGCACGTTTCGGGATCAAACGCAGCCAATTGTCAAAGATGCATAGTTCGAATGCCCCTGAAAATGCAAGTTGCTGCCTTAGACCGTATACGAAAGCGTAGCACGGCCGAAAGGCAGTATAGTTGACTTCCAAAGTACATGCCGGTTTCTGGCTGACCGGGAAATTTCTTTTTGATTTTTGCTTAACGACCCTATTATTAGCAATTTTGTTAAAACTTCCCCTGAAATACCCGGTATATAAAACATAAGGGCCTTTGCTTATAAAAAAAATAAAGCGCGTTGTATGCGTCTTGCGTGTTTCTTTTTTTTTCTTCTTTTCGGCTTATAAAGAAGCCTGTGACGATTGAAATTGAGTCCATGGTGGGGCGGGCGCGTTATCGGGGTATTTTGTCATGTTTCACAAGCTTTCCTACTGGTCAAAAAACAAAAATGCACGCGACCCGTATCACGTTGCAAACATAATTTGGGTGTTTTTCAAGGAGCTCTAAACTTTTCCATTGACGTTTCGGCATTTAAACTGAATGGACTTCTGAGCGTCATCCACAACAAATAAGAGATGTTAATAAACTGTCCGAAAAAAAGACGTGTTTTTTTAGACGTTTAATTTTTTTTGATCCTTTAAATAGCCTATATTTAGAGTCTGTTAGAACCATGCTTGGAAACAAAGGTTAAGAATGCGTTTTATGCCTCGACTTATATTAAAAAACGTGCGACGCGTGTCGGATGGGAAGAACTTTAATCTCTCCTGTGAGATGTGCTACAATCAATACCATATATGATTTCGCGGTGGGCGCACATTTAAATATATTCGTAATTGTTCTGAGTTATCGTATACAGAAACAACTTCTCAAGCATAACGAAAAAAACGGTGAGTGTGCAGGCCAGCTGGTGGATGTTGATGATGCTGAAAATTACCCGAAACTGTGATAAGAGATGGGAAACGTCGTGGAAGAAAAAGGATACGCAGGAAAAAGGACGTCTCAAGGCTCCACTAAGTTTCCCATCTTTTACCACAGTCTCGGGTAATTTTCAACATTCTCAAGCTTAACTTGCTGTTGGGGTCCTTTAGTACACAAATTAGCAATAATGAGGCCCACATCTTTACAGAAGACGTCGAGAACGCTTGTATCGACCTAACGCGTAAACACGATATGATGCGTTTAGCTCGTACGTTGGAAAAGAGACACCGGCAGTCAAAACATAACCTCCAACGTCTCCAGTCCTCCCGCAGGATGGTGCTGTGCCTAATATGTCCCTTAAGCGCGAGACACATGGACGGCAGAATCGTCCGATCCGACGTCCGATCCGACAATCCGAACGCCGCTCCGAATTGCCGCACGCGACAGTTTCAGACACACGCTTCCGACCTTGCATGCGACACGACGATCCGTTTGGCTCCACCCAGGAGATCCAAGCACTCCAGCGGAGGTCCGCGTTCATAGATATCTGGTCCCAGATTGACGTTTTAGCTCGCACGAGCGAAGTTAGAGCCCGTTCTGGCTAGCGCGCGCATTCTTTGCCGGGGCCATGTCAGCGGGATTCACGCGTCCGGCTTCCCGTCGCCCGTCCCGTTTTCTCGGTCGTCCCGCCAGACCCAGTACGTCATCATGACGTTCGCGCTAGCTGTGCGGTCATTGGCTGGACGCTTCCGACAGTCCATCCGCCGTCCGAAACTATCTGGCACGTTGGACGCACGCCGGATCGCCAATCCGACGTCTGAAGCGACCAAATTTTTCGGATCAGGCAGTCGTACTGCCGGATCGGACGTCGGATCGAATAGATTTTTCGCGCCCATGATTTAACGAAATGTCAGTACACCGAAAAGTCCGTGCACCGAAAATGTCTATGCACCGAAACGTCTGTGCACCGAAAAACCGCACCGAAACACCCTACACCGAAATGTCCGGATCCCCCAGCCTCGACATCTCGAAGCATCTAGAAAAAAAGGCTTCGCTTCACCCTGAATCATACTGAAACAATGCGGACATCAAATAGCAGAGCAGATTACCTCTCGGGGTCGTCTTCGGGGCTTGCCGTAGTGCCCTCTTAAGCTAAGCAACAAAATTAAAAAAAAGGAACACGGAAAAGGAAGACATTGACGACAAAGGTGCGATACGCGAACTCATCGCTCGAAGCACTCCGAGAAATATTGACCCCTGGGGTATTCTTAGGGCTGCAGCGTCACTGGGGGAGGTGTTGGATTCTCTTCCAGACGCGGGGAGGGCCTGTTATCTCCTGCGGGGTTTCTTTACGAGTGTCGAGGGCCTCAGACACAGGTATTTAGCGGTGGGCGAGACCCGCTCAGGGGTCATCAAGGGGAACACGAAGGAGATCCTGGGCCGGCGATGATTGCCACGTCGCCATTCCTGAAGCCTCTCATTAAAGGGGGAGAGACGGATGGGAGTCTCCAGAACCGCCGCGGAGTTTAGAGATTGACGTTACGTTGCTATTATGTATATATATATATATATATATATATATATATATATATATATATATATATATATATATATATATTTTTATTGCGGGAGCGATTGCTTTGTTATTAGGCAATCCAGCCATCTTTGACACGTCGTGAAGCCGCACCCGATTTGTGGAACGTGCGGGACTCCGCTTTCGTAGGAGTTAGGTCTTTCTTTAGCTTTTTCCTCATACAGTTGAATCGTCCCTAGAGCCACATTACAAAAAATTGAGTGAAAAAATGAGAAAAGAACTTTATGAGCAAGGGTTACACGTACTAAGAACGCTTCATTTGTGTGAGTAATGAGAGTTATGTGACTGCGACGAAGACAAGCAGTGTCGACGTGTGTCATTTCGCTCGTGATAGTCTGTAAGAAATTTGTAATTTTGTGTAATAATTATAATATTTTTTTTTCTTTTAGAAATGACTGATTGCTTCAGTTTCTGGTTGTGTTAGACCAAAAATCAAACTACAAAGTCAAATTTGCTTTGTCCTTGCTGAACGTAATCTATCATAATGGCAGTTGCAATTGATAAGTTTAATCAAGTTTCAAGCCATTCTTTTTTGTTATTTTGAACTCGGTAAAGATTAACTGAATTGTTTCGTAGTGTTCCATATTTCCTACAAAATGACAATGAAAGAAGCTAAAATCCTGACTCGATATTCAGAAAAAATACGAGGTAAACTTCTAACACATCATTTATTTTATAAGTGGTGTGGCTTGCTTGCAGTTACGTAGTATAAGCCGTTCGCACTGCAGTTAAAAAATAACAAAGGTATTTTAAAGTTATCCAATGAACGAAATATGAGGCAGTAGTATGATAATTTTTTCTTTTGTCTCGTGAGGTCGTTTTACATCTTCAAGTTTTACGACTACACGGTATATCGAAGTTGATGACTAAATAAGGAAAATACTCTGTACTATTTTCGCATGTTTTGCATATATGTAAAGGCCCGTTCACACTCTTGCAACCGAGTACGACCGAGAGAGACGAGATCTGTTAAAACTTCTTAAAATTTCTTAGGACGAGAGAACACACTGGCACGCTGGCGCCATCTATGCGGTGACCCTGGAACTGCATCTCACAAGAGCGAAGGTTTTGCGGGATTTCCGAGGGCAAATGTGCGTAATACCTATAATGGAGGCTCGTTTATAACGTTGACAAAAGTTTTTCGAGCCAAGAAAGAAAGGATAATGGCGCGAGAGAAATAGAAAATATGCCGGACTGCCAAGTTCACCCTGCTACCCAATAGATGGCGACAGTATGTCCCCTCATTGTAAGAGGTTTTAAGGAACCCAGTTTTAAGAGGTCGCAAGAGTGTGAACGGGCCTTCAAGGTTTGTACCTTAATTCGGTTGAGGAAATGCGACTGATAATTTTTTGGCGCAACGACTTTTCCACACACGCACATGCATAAATAAAAAAAAAAAGCTCGACAAACGCTTCTTGCGAAGTTACATTTATAGGCTTTGTGACTGAATACCTTTCTCTTAAGCCATGTCGGAGTCACTGGCTAACAACATGTGCTCCCTTCCCCTCCCAATTCTGTTTCAGCCGTCACGATCTCGTGCGCTCGCATTCCGCATTCAGCTACGCAACAGCCGACTGCTCGAAGTCATACACGACGCGCAGAAAGATCAAGTAGACACACGCCACCGAACTACTTTAGTTTCACGCCGAAAAACAAACAACAACCGAAACCATACAGCGGTGGGTGCACTGCTTGACGAGACTTTCCCCTTCCGCCATCCCTCATGTGGCGTTGGGAGGCAGGCAGCTCACACAACGTCGCCTTCTCCTCACGTGGTGCTGGCGCCCTTCTCCTTCTGGGTGCCGGGCGAGACCGTTGTGAGATATAGAGCCGCCAGCTGGGCACCCTCTGATATTCCTGCCCGAGCAAAAGATAAACGACACTGCTTCTCCCCCTCCACCAAGTTGGTCCCCGCCCTGGCTCCGCCACCGCCTGCATTGCTGCATGGCTGTCCCCGGGGAACTGTTTTTCTCTCGGCCTGCAGCTTTGCCGTCGCTGCTTTTCTTGCTGAGCGAGTGCTCGGCGTGCTCGGCCGTCGTTGGGCCCAACACGCCGGTGGTACCGAGGCCCACTCTCGCGCGTGGTTGCCACGGTGGGAAGGAAGGCTTTCAATAAAAGCTGCGTGTTTTTTTTGGTGTTTTTTGTTACCAGAGTGTGTTTGGGGAATCGGCAGTTGAGGTAACTAGCCTTACCTAGTTAGGGCCTCGGTAAATAATGAGATAGTGGACATAATTGGGTCAATGGTACCCATCGTTATAATCGGAGCTGGCGATGGTTTCGATTTAACAATATACGAGTTTTTGGCAGGAACGGCGTGGTTGCAGGGTGGCTGTCGGTGACCATCCGACCCTATCCTGAATCAGAAAAGTTCACTAAAAATGTAATTTTAGTGAGCTACAAGCGATCGATGCCTGTAAAACAGTATTAATGTACTATTAATCGATATAAGTTCTTGTCTGAATGCGCACTATAACATACACTCTGAGGTTGTCACGAACGTTTTCTCAAGAGTATGAACTCATAAAGTCATGAGTGACGAGATGTGGAATGGGTAAAAGAATGGCGAACGCAGTGTTTCGGGTAGCTTCGGTGAAAGGTTTCTCGCATATATTTGCGTAGTTTATTATTTTTGTGTGACTGTGACGTTCTTAAGCTACATGTAACGAATCAAAGGTTGTATGCATTTCGTCGGAGTCAGGGCACCGTTACATATAGTGCAATTATTTTTCAAAGAAAGAGTGCGGCGATGTCAAAGTCGATGCAGTTGTTGGTTTGAGACCGCGCCAAAAAAATTATTGCGACACTTGACAAAAAAAAAAAAAGAAGAAAAACAAGAAAAAAAAAAAGACGCACTTTAACTGTGGGCCAGGGAAATAATCTCATGAAAAGGACCGACAATCTGTAATTATCGTGGCTTCAAGTCTGGTTGCTGGTTGTTTCTATTGCGCGATACTGCGTGCTAGCTAGAAGAGAGGAAAAAAAAGTGCCATAATACTGTGGGTAGCTGGCCAAGGGTATGATAAGCTAGAAGGGTCATTCCTTCTAGCCCACCGTACCATGGGCTGGAATTTTTCAGATTTCTTTGCCTAGATCCACAACTAATGAAAAAACAACACCATACATATTTTGGAATATCCTTGAGTAATTTCCACCGCCTTAGCTTAATTAACTGTGAGATTTACACTTGATCAGTTTGCATCAACTGCGGACGAACAAGAAAAGCTAAACCAGAACATACTGAAATGCACATTCCTAACGTCGTAAGACATACTTGTGAGCGAACCTTCCGACAGCACTCGAAGCGCCAATCACCACGATCGATAGAGACGGCTAGTCGAATTCCATAATAAACAAAACCATTCAGACGTAAAAAAAAAGTACGTTATGTGAGAGAGAGCGTGCCAAAAACACGTGAAACGTCATGCGATGTTACAACGCACACTTTGTCACTTTGTTGTTTTGCTTTGGGCTGTACGCCATGGAGCGAAAAAAGCGGTGAGTTTTGCTGGGCGCCGTTCGCTCTGTGCGGGGCGTGAGAACAGGGGCTATTGCACCCTGCAGAATCGAACGTGCTGCCCAACGATGTTCATCCGATTGTTCGCTGCATATATTCGCTTTATGGAGTCCAGGCTCGAAAACGTTTTTACCTACTTCGTTTTGTATTCAAAGACACTGAACTTCCAATCCCTTTACAATAAAAAAAACAACAAAAAAAAAACGCACAGGCGAAAAACATTTTTTTTAAAAATCGCATGCTACTTTGCTGTGTACGAGGGTGGCCAGTTGTAACGTCGCCGAAGTTCTTAACCAATGGGCTGTGTTTCAAGAATGCAAACTTCTCGTTGTCACGAAAATGTACACGCTCGGTTTACATTTTAGAAACACAGGCCACAGCATTGCCCAAGGTCTCGAAGAACGCTCTAAAGGCCGTAGCTCTTGCGCACTAAAATGCAGTAAATAAAAAAAAAGAAAAGAAAAGTGTGCACTTATTTATTTAAAAAAAAATTACTAGCATAAAAACAACTTAGTGTCAATGCGTGGATCCTTAGCACTTAGTTGACAGCTTGTATATTCATAAAAAAAGACAATGACTTAAGCGTCGAATATACTAATAAAATCTAATTTGAAGCAGCTAAAGGCGTTCTATAGTCGTAACATCCTCCGAGAAGTAGAGAGTTGACGACTTGGTGCATAAATACGCTAATTAAAACGATAAAAAACGTAGTTATAAACGCGCCCATGATTTATTTTATTTTGATTAAGCCAACCGACCCTTGTATTAAGAAATCACGCCATTGCAGGAAATGGCATTAGGTGTTGTATACAGGTTCCCGGTATTTAACAAAAAGCAGGAACAATCTGTCAAAACTTCATAATCCAGAAGATTCACGCATAAACCGTGGCAGATACACTTCGTTAATAAAAAAAGGGGGAGGGGGGCGAATTTCACTCAAATATTCAAAAATACCTGGTTGGTGTTTGCTGCGGTAGCTGTCGTCAAGCGTAAATAAAAAAAAAAAAAAAAACTCGCATAAACTATTAATTATAAACCCTGAGGAAGGACATAGGTAAACGCGAAGAGGAAGCCTCAAACCAACTGGCCTGCGTACTTTTGCGTACTTGCTTTAACTTAGATAAACTCTCTCTGACGCGTCGCCTCCGCTAAAATGGCACCATATGAAGGTAGCAGAACGAAGCGGTACATGCGTAGCCTTAAAAACAAAAAAATAAAGAAGGCACTTTTACCCTAAGGGATTGTTTCTGCGTCCGTATTATTATTATTATTACTATATATATGTATATATTTTATCTAGGGAAGCTTTGACACTAATCCCATCCCAACGCGTGAATGCATGCGGCTCCTTGGTAGCCTTCAGGAGGCTGGGCGTCGATTCTTTGTCTCAGTCAGCGTAAAAAGGATTATAACGAGCGACGATTCTTCGGCAGCGAACTGGAACCGGGCGAGAAACGAAAGAATAAAAGGATTTTGGCGTCTACGGCGTCGTTCTCGCGACGGTTCTCGCGCCGTCACGGAACCTCTTTTGTCTCCGTTTCTGCGCTGCTCTATGGACGTACATCCCACCGTCTCCATTTCGGCGTTCGTCGACTGCGTTGGAACGGTGCAGGTCTGCCTTTGTGAGCGGCTTAAGTGGGTTAAATAGGCGTGCGTGTCCATAGCCACGCTACGACGACGCTCTGGCGTGGGCGGATGCGCCCGACTGCATGCCCCTTCGTTTCGGTGGAGGGTTGGGGGAAGAGGTTATAATCTTATTGGATGATTTGGTTTACGGGATTCCGTAGGCCGTTGTGACTGTCAATTCGAGCAACACGTGCAGACATTGACTCATGAGGTTGCGCCTCCTCTGTGTCTCAGTAAAGGTAGCTGTACAGGAATAAAATGTTTTTTTTTTTAAAGCACGGAATGTTTTTTAACGATATCCCCTCACCCATGGAATTTGCCCGTCCGTCCGTTCGTCCGTTTGTGCATTTCCTTGATAAATGTACGGGGGTAATTGACGTCACGTGACGTCACGGTATCACGTGACACCATGACTCGACACCGTGACATCACGTCACGCGTCCACCAGCGTTACTAGACTACCTCAGTTGTGGAACACCCGCGGAGAGGAGTTACACGAGCATCGTTTCGACCAGGCACGTAGCCAGGATTTTGTTTCGGGGGAGGGGGCGCTCCATGGGCCTTCCCCTGGCTACGTCAGTGCCTGGCTCCGACGTGCAGTAGCGTATCACCACTGCGTGCTTCGCGTTACAGACCCCAGGGTAGCGGTTGTACTTCACTGGCTAAATTTCTCGAAGTCTCCAGAACCCCCGGCTGATTAACTTCACGCAGTCTAAAAAATACACACACACCACAATTACTTTTTATTGAAAACCTTCGGCGAACATTCGGGCCATTTCAAAAGGACCCGAAGTTAGAAATAAGAAAACTTGATGTTCATCGAGGAAGAAAAGGGGGGCTGGGAGAGGAAGCGTGGCACCTCCACATTGGTCGATACTATTAAAACTAATCCGCTCCTCTGCAGGGACGAAGCAAATATTCCTCTCGGATCACTGGTTGCTAGTCGATCGCTTTCTATTTGCGAAGAAACGGCCGTTGCATATAATAAAGCGCTCGAGCCGCAGCAAAACACCCAGAGCTTGTTATACCCACATCGACCGTGGATCAGCGTTGTTAAGGGAATTGTGTTTTCCCCGTACGGCCATACACACTCTTCTGCCTCGCGCGTATAGTTTAAGCGTGATGGAAGCGGCGCCGTTGTAGCGACGGCCGACGTGTTCTTGAGCGCAACACGTGCGGGAAATGAGGCAGCAGTTTGGTCGAGCGCGGAAGGCCGACCTGCGCGCTTTGGGGAAAAAAGAAAAAGAAACAGTCGGCGCCGAGAAACAATTTGGTAGCGAAAAGCAGTGCCTGGACGAAATGGCTTGTTTGCGAAGGCTGTTGCCTCTTTAGTCTCGAGGGAGCTCTCGATGTTTCGGCCTGTTAGTGCGGTGATATCACGTCCAAACCGCTTGGCGCGATTTGCCGACGTTGGCGGTGGCTTCATCTGATTCTTGTCTTTCGCGGTTGCGAAGCTCGTTGTTTGGGAGATGCTCGAAGCGGCACCCGTTGACGCTTTTGGAAATGGTAAGGAAACGGCCTTACAAGCTGGTATGCGCAAAAGAACGCGCGATCGTGCGTTGCAAGAGAGCTTAGCAGTTGGTTATACTCGTTGTGGTTGGGGTGGTATAGGAAATTTGTGGCTTAAAAAAACCATCACTAGGGGGCATGGTTGTTCCGAGCGCACTTCACCGTTGTTAGTAAAGAATCTGAGAGCCGGGAGGGCGTTTTTCTGAAAGCGACCGAGACGTAATGTAGCAGAAACCTGCGCGGTGTGTGATCGAGAACAAATCGACGTGAGACTGTAGAGACGTGCCATGTCTTCAAAAATACGTGTGTTCTGATGTGGGCAAATTTTACTGAAAGAGCATGGTCCCACCAGGCTGTACGTGCAGTGAGTTGGCAGCAATTATGACTCCGCCTCAGTGATTTCTATATTCGAATATCTGTTTTAACTTTGTTTTACACCAGTTTGGGTAGTAGCAAGCGACGGGCATTCGAGGCTTCACACGTTCATCTTGTTATCGTAATCTTAGTATATTAACCATTGCTCGCAATTCAGTTCACTGGATGTTATATCAGCGCTGTGAGAGAAATGGTGATATGAGCCATTCTCGAAGGTGCGCATCTTGTATACAGTAATTTTAAGCTGCACTGAGGCATCAGCTTAATTTGGGGCTTCCTCGTGTGAATATCTCCGAACTTAAACCTGCACAGCGACCGGCTAAAAAAATGCACTTGTCAAAAACTGAGACGACAAGCATGTGCAGATGAAGCAAGTCACCAGACGTTATGAGCAAGCGAGAAGCTTCCTAACTATTCACGCGACCGTCGAAAGATTTTACTCCCGCGTGCCCATATTGGTAATATAGAAAGTACCAGTTTTTGTGGATTGTTATCAAGCGCAGTGCCAGTCTTGGTGCTAAAGTTTTGTGTTCGATGCTAGCCCGCATAAATAAATTGCCACAAAGTGCCGACGTCGTGAGTCGTCCGTGCAGTGTGCATCTCTTGGCATCTCTGCCAATTATCTTTACTTTCCACTTTATCCTAAGCTAATCAAAGCTCGTCCTTTGTCGACGCATCTTAAAAAACTGGAAACCGCGCGAAGTACACGACGGACCAGAGAAGACGTACACGGACAGAGCGCTGTTCAGACTTGTACACGTGCCGCGAGCGCAGCTGATCAAGTAGGCAGCGCGCCCTTGGCCTAGAGGGGCATTCACACTGGAAGCGGATCCGCGTTCGCAAAGCGGTTGCGAACGTGGTTGTATAAAGATCCAGTACAATTGCACGCGGATTTGATGTCATCAAATGCGCGTGCAATTGTACTGCACCTTTATACAACCGCGTTCGGAACCACTTTGCGAACGCGGATCCGCTTCCAGTGTGAATGCGCCATAACGGTTATCGCGCTTGCCTTCCACGCAGAAGGCCGGGGTTCGATTCCTGGCTGCGGCTACACACTTTTGTTGACGCTGTAATGTGATGTTCTGGTAAATTCGAGAACCGTGTTGCTGATTCGTGGTTAGAATGTTCTACGCACCGAACCTTCTACGCCGAATGTTCCAGAAACCCACGAGGGTACATAAGGAACTCCGCATTGCGGGCGGAGTCAGTCTCACCTCAGCGTTCGACTCTGCTCTTACGCCGACCTCAACGCCCGCGGCGCTCTGCTGTTATCTTCCGTTTTCTTTTAATGCGAATAGCATTCTTTGGATACTTCACGCACTTTTCGTCTATGTATCTATCTATCTATGTATCTATCTATCTATCTGGCTATCTAACCTCTTACGCCGCGGGTCGATAAATAAATAAAAAAGACCGGCGCCGGCGGGATTCGAACCGTTGACCCTTTGATCAGCAGGCAGACGCGCTAACCACAGAGCTATGAAGGCAGTCATTCAACACACTCTAAAAACTTGTTTATATCTTTACCATCGCGCGCGTTCCATGCACGAGGGCTCATTCCGCTCTCGTGAGGCTTAGCACGGCCCCTAGCTCACCCTCTCCCGCGCTCGGGAGAGGGTGATGTAGCGGCCGTGCTCTGCCTCACGAGAGCGGAATGAGCCCTCGTGCATGGAACGCGCGCGCACCGGTAGCTGTGACAGCGCTGTAAAGCGCTTCCTATGGTAAAGATATAAACAACCGTTTAGAGTACCGTTGGTTGAGACTAGCTGAGACGCCAGAAAGTCTGGTCGGTACCATTTTGAGTGTTTTTGCGTATGGCGCGTGCTTTGCTCGCCTTCCTAAGTGACACAAACGCACGTGCTGGGCTGCGGAGATCGTGCGCAGGGCTGTGAAAGTGTCAACAAATTTAGAATCGCCTCAAGAGTGGGCTGGCGTATCTAGAGTGTGCCGCCCACCTGACGAACGCGCATAACCCCGCACCGTTTGATGCTATTCGCATTAACGTAGATAATCATTCCCAAAGGATGGGTTCTGCTGATTTTATTTTTGGGCACAAGTTCGCCCCATTAAACGTTCAGTTTACTCAGTCATTCGCCGACTCATCACTTGTCATTTGTGACACACGTTAGTAAAAAAAAGTAAGAAATTACATTTACAATTACATACGACTAAATGGTAGCTATTTAGAGTTACGATTACACTTTCATAAAAGCAAGTGCCCGTTACCACAAAAAGTAATCCGTTACTTTCACGGCGTTGCTTTCTACCTTACTCTCCTATGGCAAGACACAAGGCACAAGAGTGTTATGGAAACGTTTATCGTTGGTATTAGAGCCACTAAATAAGCTACGCTTCAGAGTAACGACACTTGGCCATATTGTGGCTTAAAATCATGGTTGCCAGTTGTCTGAAGCTTTATCTGAAATATCAGGAAACATTGTTCCGTCCTCCACAAATGTTTAAACAGTCCGCGACAGAGGAAAGCAATATTACATGAGCTTCCTAACACCGAATCAAATCCTGAGGAAGTCGCACTTTTGAATCATGACGATGTGCAGTTGCGTCTGCTCTGCACAAGCCCCAATATGGCGGCGCCCACAACAATGTCGGGGAACGGAGTGCCGATACTCTAAGCGCAGCTCATTTAGTGGCTCTAGTTGGTATCAGTCACACTTGTGTGACCTTGAGCAACAGCTAGCTCTCGAAAGTCTCGTCAGACTATTGCTTCATTCTAAGTGGAGATGTCCGCCGCGCTGAACACCCTTTAATTTAGGCACTCACAAATGTCCGACGGACTGCATTGCGTACTTCTTAAGAAAAATGGAACAGCTTCGTGCCCTGGTGAAAGTGGAAAGCGTCGTTGTTACAGCCGGAGTTTGATGCTGTAAGAATTGCAAGGCTATAAAAATTGTAATACAGATAATTAAACCTCGAATAAAATCAATGTATATGAATATATTATATAAACATATTTTAGCCGGCAAATATCGCCAAACGGCATTACAAGAAAATAGTAGCATAACAAATAAATTATAGATTTCATTAAATTAGATCTGATTAAACAATTAAATTATAGCTCTGATCGCATGTCGTGACTTTGTTGAGACGTCGGTGAATAAGAGGATAGAGTCTTTTGGTTACAGAACCAGCGACGGCATCAGAGGATCTGTGAAAGAACAAAAATATGATGTCGGTTAAAATGGATATATAGACGCACGCATGCTGTGCCTGCCGTTTCTTTATGCCGCCCAAAATGAATGTAGCACGGGTCGGCCGTACCACAGCTCAGTGTTCTTCAGCTAAATGTCAGGGGAGGCAACGGCAGAGTCCCCCCACAGCGACGGCAGTAGCTCTAATTTTTTGAAATACGAGCCATATAAAAGTCTTACCTCATACTTCCACGTACCTTCAAGCAAGCGCCTTCATTCTGAAGCCGATTATCAAGGAGCTAGGGAACGCAATTCTCACACCTTGGAATCACCATCGCTGAAAGTTGCCATTTATTACCGACACGTGTTTTAATACGGTAAAAAAAAACAAAAAAAAAACAAGACACACGAAACGGGTGACAGGGAGACATTGGTATCTCCCAAAGATGATAAGCGTTCTAATATGTTTTGAGTAGCCTGCCAGTTAATATCCAATCCTTTTCAGTCGATTTCTGTGTTGACCATTATTCAGCGGAAAACGCGGCGTCCCTTCCTGTTGTGACATTATGCAAACTGTCGTAATCACCGTAACCTAGGAAGTCATTGTTAATTGTCTCGAGCTTTTGGGAGGCGCGCAGTCGACGATCGTTTTGTGTCCTCTGCGCTTTTTCGAGAGCAAAGGAGTGAAGGGACAAAAAGAAAAGGGACGCACAGCTCCGCTCACCAGCTCGCGTGCACTTTGACAGTTTGTTTGTTCTTTTTTCGTTGGAAAGAAACATTTTGACCTCGGGAGTTGGCGTAATATTGTTTGCACCGAGAGTCCGGTTCTTTGTATCAGTGTGTTCCCCCTTCAGCGTGGGCGAGCGGGCTGACAAGTTACGATTTGTAGAGAACCAAGCCACGAAAGAAGAAAAAAAAAAATTGAATCGAGGTTTAAGGTGACGTTTTTTACACCGTGAATGAAAACGAAATGTAACGGATTGCAATCATTCCCTTACCTAAATAAGTAAGGAAATTACTTTACAAATACTTCGTAAAATATGCAATTATTTCCTTACAAAATTACTGATAAATGCAAGG
Organism: Ixodes ricinus; assembly: GCA_037355805.1. NCBI lineage: Eukaryota > Metazoa > Arthropoda > Arachnida > Ixodida > Ixodidae > Ixodes > Ixodes ricinus. Next base: position 154,413 of record JAZHYW010045312.1, on the reverse strand, counting down.
GATCACCTGTAATTTCGTTACTTGCAACGGATTACGTACATGTCTGGCACTGTCTGTGTACGTCTTGTTTGCGCTGTTTTTAGTTTTGAAAATGCACACCCAACTTGCCGAAGTTTTTCCCGTTCTTTTTTGGTTGATGCGTTTGTATGTGTGCATGTATTTCTTTAAAGAAAGCACGCTAAAACTCTTTTACGGAGAACTTTTTTTTTCAAGTATATAATGGCATTGATATAATGCTTTAAGAGGAAATCCGTAATGCGGAGAATATTTATATTGATTTTAAGAGCCTTCCCCTTAAAATCATTATATCTAATCATTAAAGTCTGATTTCTTCGTTGCGCTGGCTACGATCAGGGCTGATGACAACTGCTATCGACCAGCACACTGTTTACAAACAAGACCGCGTCTGCCCGCATCTTGTGTGGGCACTGAGCGTGCACAGAAACCAGATTCGCGCGAGGCGAACCGTCTGCGCATGCCCAGTACCGACAGCAGCGCCACCGCAGTGGTGTGGCGTCAGAGAGTTGAGTTGAGTTATACTTCGTTTCAGCTTTAGTCCAGACGCAGCCGTCGCTACGAACTAATGGGACCAATCAAGCAACGCGAAAAACGCCAGTCACCGGGCCATTTCTTGGTCATGATTGGTTCAGCGATGATGGAACACGTTCTGAAACATGACGAAGAACGTGATGGCGCCTTTTTGACGCCGTCTGCTTGGTCCCGTCATCTCATGGCGTCGACTGCGTCTGCAAAACGAAGTATAACATCCGTTTGCTCTACTGACTGCCAGCACCTGATTAGCTAAGTTGGCAGAGCGCTTCGCTAGTTTTCGTAAAGGTTCCGGGATCGAATCTCGGACCAGGCGGATTTTTCTCAGCTGCCACCGGTCGCCCAGAGGCTGTGGGTTTGTGCTTCATTTGAGATGAAAGTCAATTAGTTCTTGCGTATCATAACGCAGCGACCACAGAATGGTTAAAAATTTACACAGTCATATGCGTGTCAGAGCGTTATGTAACGCCTGATCGTAGGAGCACTAAAAAGAACGATGACGGTCGACAACGTAATTCTGAGCGTACACAAATACCAGACAAAAGAGAGTTTTAGTATTGCGTAAACGAGCGAACGCGAGCACTGCGCGTTTGCGTTAAAGGGACCATGAAACGATTTTGAAATCGAATTCCATCCACCGCACCTCGTTAAAGATGTGAAAAAAAATCACAACAATAGAGAGCAAAAAATTTTTTTTGCTATAGAACTTTTAAAAGAAAAGCGGACTCTTCTATATCCATCGAAAGTTTTCTGCCTTTTCACTGCGATGCATCCGAGGTGCCAAGGCACGTCAGCCAAATCCATGCACGTCGCCTATTGGATAAATAAACAATAAATAGCCGGCGAATGTATCTTAAAAAGTTTTGTGAAAGGGTATTCTGATCCACATTCTGTTGAATAATTAGCGATGTGACAGAAATTGCCGAATTGTATAATGCTTTGAGCTATGCGCCATCTATCGTGCGGTAAACGAAGCAAGAGAAAGATCAGACTGCGCCTTCGCTGTTTCGCGGTTTCTGCTACCCGCTGAAAAGCATAGCGTCGGTGGTGATCATTGACGTGGCCGGCGTGGTGGAGGGTCATCATTCCGCGTAGAGCGCTATCCTTGACTGAATTCTCGTCGTGTGTCGCTATGAGACCCCAGCACGTCCTAGAAGGGAAGATCCATCTACTCGTGCAGCGATCTTGTGGCGGCACCCTCAAGACAGCAGGAACGCTCTTGCCGTCGTGTTTCTTTACTTCTACTACAGTGGCGCTTTCTCAGCCGTTTGCGTCCTCGAACATAGTCCCGATTCCTTAATTTTTTTTGTTGCATACCATGCGTGTGCTTAAGTTCAAGGTATAACTGGTGCGTATACTGTATTTAATGGCGTAAATGAAGGATGCGAATTTTGACGCGTTTTCATCACCCGATAAAAGAGATTAGTGTTAGAATTTTTGAACGCTCGAAACGTCTATGTGATCACGATATCATATTTCTACGTTGCTATATTTCTGCTAAGATTACATCGTCGTTTGCAATCGCAGAAAAGGCGTTTGGCGAGATTTGTACTATCGGTAAAGTCGTGTGTGAAAGTCGGGATCGTCCAAGACGGCGTACTGCATCTTTTTTTTCTTTTTTTCATACACTCTGCCCAGCGAGCCGATCTGGACAAAATAAAAGATAATAAAGCCTGAGCCCATGGAAAACTCTGTATATTTTCTGCTACGCAAGTGAGTGGCAGCGCACCCCCTTCTTTTTAGAGATACCGCGGTAAAGGCTGACGGCAACGGAGAAGCGGCCGTCGTGCTGACGACCTGCTGCGCTTGTTGCAGTGGTTGCAGGAGTGTGTACGCGCGGCGCAGAGCGGTTGCTCCTGTCGCTCCGGTAACAACGGACGCAGTCGTAGCTAAGACACTCGTTGCAAGTGCCCGAATTACAGTTTGTGCTGTCCGGAGTTTAGAAAATGAAAGACGTTTACAAATCTCTGTAACGCGAAATAAGAGCGCAGCTCTTAAGGAGGAGGAAGGGAGGGTACAGAGGGGAGGACATGTCCCTCCTCCTGCTCCGTACCCTCTCGTCCTCCCTCCTCCTCTGCTCCTCGTCCTCCCCTCCTTTCCTTCTCTCTTCTCCTCCTCCTCGTCCTCCTTCCCTCCTCCTCCTCTGCCCTCCCCTCTCCTCCTGCTCCTCCCCCTCCCCCTCCTCTCACAGTTTCCCCCGCTAAATTTAGCTAAAAAATTGACGCCACGTGACCTCAACAGCAATTCAATTCCCCGCAAAATTTAGCGGAGAATTGAATGGCTGTTGAGGTCACGTGACGTCAATTGTCCTGCCAAATCTAGAGAAGAAACTGAAAGCCTTCATATGTGACGTGACACGAAGTCATGTGACGTCCTTTTCCCCGCTAAATGTAGCGGGGAATTGAATTGGTGTTGAGGTCACGCGGCGTCAATTTTTCCGCTAAATCTAGGACGGTTACGCCGACGCCGCGAAACCCGGAAACAGGCGCCTAAGAGCTGCGCTCTAAAAGAAACGGCTGCAGTTTTACCGCTTGCCACTCGAAGAACCACGACGTCGAAGCATTCGGTGAAGGCTCAACGGTTTGAGTGACTTCAGGTTTAAGGTCGTCCGTGCATGCTGGGAACATTCCCGTGCATTGGAGTCGCCACGAGTCGTCCGATTCCGACAAGGAACTATACCCGTTTTCAGCTCAAGAAAACAGTAAGTTTTGCGCATTGTTCATACGCCACGCGAAATAGTTCTCGCCAGATTTGGTTGTCGGAGGCACAGGCGATGCTTTTGGCGTTTGAAACGTGTACTCTTTGATAAGATAACGTGTATTCACTCCAAAATGCTACTAAATATACCTTAAATCTCCACCTAATGGTGAAAATTAGTAATCATCCGTGAGAAGCTGGAGTTTTTGTTTCCTGCGGTTCTTGAGGTGAAAACAGGTATAGAGTCTTCGTAGGAAGATTCGCCGCGCACTTTCCAACAGGCATACCGGCGTATGGGACCAGTCCCATGCTGTCGCTGTAGCTTAACATATTTAATGGAATTTCGCTCAGCCGCGATGTGTCCATGGCTATCGCGGTGATGAGAGGCGCCGATTCAGAAAAAAAGGTGGTGGTATCGGCGCCATCAGCGCAGTTAAACCCTGTGGTAAAACCTTCCAGATCCCCGCCAGCTCGCCGCTAACACTCCCATTCTTCTACTTCCGAAAGAACTTCCGGTTCCGGTGCCAGAGCACGTCACGACCGTCAAAATTACGCCGCGTCTTATTTTGCGTTGAGTTGGAGAGGAAGTAAAACTCCATATTTCAATCATTTTTCGTGTAGAAGTTCATAAACCGAAACGAAAACGGATGCCTGTTCGGCATTCAGCGAACATTGAAGGCTTAATGTAAAAGTTAATTAGCAAAAGTAAAAAAAAAAGTAATTTCATGGTCCATTTAAGTTATCTCACACTGCTCGTGCGGAGCCCAAGCTGCGGTCTTAAGGCCCGTTCACACTCTTGCGACCGAGTACGACCGAGAGAGACCAAACCGGTTTTTAAGCCTCTTGCGATCTCTTAGGACCAGCTCCGCTGTAGTGCATCCGGTCCTAAGACATCGCAAGAGGCTTAAAACCGGTCTGGTCTCTCTCGGTCGTACTCTGTCGCAAGAGTGTGAACGGGCCTATAGATTGGCGCATGGCCGCGACGTAAATGCGCAGAGCGGAGCACGCAACCTAACGAAAACGCACAGCGCTCGCGTTTTGTCCCCGTACGCAATGGCAAAACTCTCTAATAACGGAGAGTTGGAAAATACGTGCCGCGGGGACAGCGTATGTGCCTAACGTTATTAGGCGGACTCTGAAGCTTGGGGCCATTCATATGTCAGGCTCTGTCTTAGTCAATGTCAGCCTCCCTTAAAGGACAGGAAAATGAAGCGGCGAATTGAGCTTATTGTTAATTTGCCTTTATGAAAATGGGGAGATTTTTCACTTTGTGGTTTCACAAGCGGCATTCGGCATCATTGAAGAGAAAGTCATTTCAGTGCTTTGCAGTATCACCAGGAATGCGTACGAAGGTGCGTGAATTATACACACATAAAATGGTCAGACACATATTCTGTTTCTTAAGTTTTCCCCATAAAGGTTCAGTACAACCTGTGTTGCAAATCAAATGAAACGCAAATACAAAAATCTTTCATAGCTGTTGAGCGTTGCAATAATAATAATAATAATAATAATAATAATAATAATAATAATAATAATAATAATAATAATAATAATAATAATAATAATAATAATAATAATAATAATAATAGTAAACGCAATATATTGCTTCATATTTTGTGTCAACACCCATCCTCAACTTTGTGCATTATTATTTCAAAATCGGGGACTCAATCAACACGTGGTAAATAGTTACCACCACAGCATTTTTATCGACTGAAGTTACGTTTTGTCGGCGCGCCTTTCTGCGCACGTGCATGCATCTTAAGAGAGAAGGATAAAAATACCGTAGTTTGTCTTTAATATAGGCACCTCCTTTTTTTTTTTCCAAAGCATCCACATAGTTAGTTGTCCATATTAGCGAGACGAACATGCATGTATTTACGCAGTTCATCGCCGAAAATATGATCTACATAGAGGGGCATCCATATTATTGCGGTGGCTATTAACCAAACATGGTTCTACAACGAAAAAAATAAAATAAAAAATAAAATAAAAACGGAGAGCGTTTAGTCTTCATGAGCAACGATAAATTCCCAAAATAGCTAAGATAGTCACAATATATGCAAGCTTGATCATGCTGAAAAAACTGGTCCGCACAGAATGTGTGGTAGGCCTTTCACTTATCGGCGTTAGTCTGCAGGGCCCACTGAACTCTGCTATAGCGGGCTGGATGGCGCTTGGCTGGTCCCCGACCCTGACGCAAGTGAAGCCACCGGAAGTTCGGTTCTTATCCCGGAAGTCCGGCATGTGCTGGGCTTCCTAGTGCATTAAGTCAATATTTTGTTCCAGGCGTTTTTGTGTCCCTAATTGGGTTTTAATACTCCCGTTTTGGATTAAATCCTGAGAATAAGGGATTTGAACGTGAGACATACGCACACTTGATCAACTAGAATCTCAAAAATTTCACATCGAATGGCTTCCCAGGAGACTTCTCGGGTCCGCATGCACTGTTACTCCGCTACAAGCAGGCTCTCTTGGGATGACAAGAACAGACCAAGCGCCCTGAACGCTGTTCGATCCAGCACTCGGAAGAGTTGAAAAGCCTGTCAAGCGCTTACTTCCAGGACAAGCCGCTTACTTTCGGTGGCTTCATACCTGTCTGCTCACTGCGCCATCCAGTGGAGATCAGTGGCGGGGCCCTTGGTGAAGGCTCTTCATGCTGCTTCTGCTGTTTCTTACGTTCCCGATAAGCTCTCATACATTCTGTGGTTGTTTGCTTCGCTCGAGTCAGGGCCACGGTGGAAGAGGGAGGTGTCTGAACGGCGCCGCCGGGCCACGGAGCAAGTGTGTCGAAGATTCGCTCCGCATTCCTGACAAACGCAGCTAGATGGTGCAGCATGACAGACGCTCGAGGAACCGTCCTTATTCGCCCACTCATTTTCAATGCCGTGCGCTGCGCCATCGCGCCGGCACGCCGAGCCCCAAACCGACCTTGCCCCGCCGGGAGATTATCTCGCATTCGAGAGGTTACATGCTCTCTCGATAGCTCAGTTGGTAAAGCGCTTGGCTCAAAATCTCGAGGTAGTGGGTTCAAATCCCGCCGGAGACTTTCTTATTTTAATGTGGTCCCTTATGGGCGTATATACTTTCTATTACTCTGGAGGACGTAACGCGTTTCGGTGTCGGTTAACACATTTTGTGTTAAAAGTAAACAGCACCAGAACGAACAGTCCTTCAGTGTGTGCCGCACATCATACTATAAGCAAGAGAGGGAAGTAGGTTTAATGGGTAGACACATTCTCAGACTACAATGCATATTCAGGGAGCCTATGGACTTGGTTGGCAGTATAATAACACTTCGTGCCGCACCCGCGTCCCTAAAAATTAAAAGAGCCGCCTTAAGAAAGAGTTTTAATCTGCACCTTAATCAATACAAGACCGCTGAGCTTTATGCCTTCAGAATTAAAGCTAGTCAGATAGTTATAATGGTTAACGGAGCACAACCTAGGTAAGCTAAACGTGATACAGGTGAAAATATATGAACGCTGACGCTCTTCACAATATTGAGCGTAGTTGAAAGTCGCTCAAAGGTATGCACTGTGCGACACAGTTATCGCGAATACAGTGTTGGTCGTTTACTAACGAGCTGACAATTCGTCACCGCCCAGCTTAGCGCAATCACTTGCGTGTGCTTTGATAGTTTTGCCCAAAGACCAATAGCAATCCGGCAGTGATATATATAAAAGAAATGTGGTTTGATTTACAGATCGCGCCGAAAGAGCATATTTAACTTATATCTACAAATGCCCCGAAGCAAAAAAGACGCTAATTTTATTATGGAGAGTTTTAGCATAGGGTACCCCAACTCTTTGGGTGCCCCAAACAGCTTGGGCCACCCAAAGCGTTAAGTTGCCCCATTTTGATACTCTCTAATAGCTTTCTGATTACCGCCATTTAAGGATTGGTAACCTTCAGTTACACCCTGCAAGACCATATCGAATAACCCACTAAACCTATATATGTTTTTCAGAGATAGTAAAACGGTGCCCGTTTTTTTCTCCTCTTGTCCGAGGTTCGCATTTTTATTCTCATGTTCTGCTTTCATCAGCTCACTTGCCTATTTTATTTTTGAACAATCCGTCCTCGAGTTATTAACCTTTACTTGTCAATTTTAAAATTTTTATTCACATTATGTTTTTGTTTTCAATTTTTGTTTCCGCATACTGTTCAGCGACTGTGGAAAACACCGCATTTTTTTGCTTTTACTATCTGCCATTTTAAAAACTTCCTATCAGTGTTTTGAGTTTTGTCACAACCAACTGTCGGTGGCGTCATTTCGCAAGAAAAAATGGCGTTCAAATGAACAAAGCAGAATTAAAATAACAGCAAATCGTTGGCGATTTAGTGATAAAAAAAGAACCAAATCCTGTCTAGTTTTTACTAGCATTGAGTCTTTTTTCTTTGCAAATGTTCGTTTTCAGGAACATTGCCATTTGACAGTAGCCAAATTCAACCTAATCTGGTGCCTACACTTCGGCATAGTGTTTTTGTTTAGTTGGCAGCGCCTTCTGTGTGGCGGTTGGCGGAAACTTGAACGGCAGCTTCCCTTGTCTTTCCTGTAAAATTGTTCAGCACGAGTAAGCAGCCGCGTGCACGTGCAGCCTTGGCAATCTCGCCACTTGCCAATGTAAGCAGAAAATAATTTCATCGCTTGCTTCTTTGTAGTGGCACACTTTCTTACGATGCAATAATTCTCCTCTTAGGACATGGAGCAACGCTTCCTTACTTTGGAGGCTGCAGTGGAGCTTCAGCTCAGCATTCCCGATGAAGAACGGGAAGATGCATCTCTATGCCAATTGCCAGCTGATGAAGATGGCAACATTACTGACGAGGAGCATGTGAATGAAAATGACCTCTCTGAAGTTGTTCCCGCTGATGTTTGTGGTCACGTCGAAGTCATGCAGTGCAGCGATGACGACATTGATTCTCTGGAATTCGTCAGTCTCGTGCCACAGCGGGAGAAACCCGTGAGAAAGCGATTTCCAGAAAGCTCAAGTACGGTGGTGGGTACACCAGCGTGTGCCGGAAAAGTGCACAAACCTTCTACCAATGCCGGGAACAAGACTGCAAAGTCTCCTAATAAAGCGGAATAGAGTCGACGGCCGTGTTCCAAAATTTACTCAATCTTACTCCAAGGCAAAGGTTTTGTGCCTTGACGTCCTAAAACCCACCCGCGTCCAGCGTTTTCCAATCTATGCGTTCACGTGACATGGGCCGCCGGAGTAACACGGATCCATTTGGGTAAGATTTGGAACGCAGCCAACATTCTACGTTCCACAAAACCCTTTCCAACCAGCGCCCTCGGCCGTTGGTAGAGGCCTGAGCTTGTAAACATGAGCCCCTATTTGCAGTTTAGTAAAATGATTTCTCCTGAATACCTTGGGTTGCTCACTGAAATGACCGCAAGTTATGGACTCTAAAAGGGGACTGAGTTGGATGTAACACCAGCGGATATTGAGCAGTTTTTGGACTGTTACTTCTCAGCGGCTACCGCTCCGTTCCTTCCGAAGACTCGTACACTGGAGTACGGCTGAAGAAATTTCTGTCCCTTTAGTGGCGACAGTGATGCTCCGCAATAAATTCAGGCAGCTGAAAATATTTTTTCGCATTGTTGACAACACTTAGTTGAAAGTAGGGGACAAGATGGCAGAGATTCAGCCATTGTACGACGAGATTTAAAAACGTTTCATCCAGTTCGGAGTGTTCCACGAGAGCTTCAGTATCTACGAGTCCATTGTGCCTTATTATGGCCACCACTCGTGCAATATGTTCATAGGCGTATAAGCATATGCTCTTCAAATGTGCTATCCATGCGATGGAGATATATTGCGAAAGACGGGAGAAGGATGACAAGACTCTCCTCGGGCTCAGGGTTGTTAGCAACATGGTGTCTGTCTTCTCGAGCCCTGAACAACATGAGGTCTATTTCGACAACTTTTTTACCTACAACGGTCTCCTTGCGAAACTGGCTGACGAAGGAATAAGAGCGACGGGGACTGCACGATGAACACGAGCTGGTGGTTGTCGGCTGAAGAGCCAGGGAGACATCGCAAAAGGAGAGAGAGTGCTTTCGCCTACAAGTTTGACGGTGTGGTATACGCATGCAGATGGCACGACAACGCAGTGGTCACAGTTGTCTCTAACCATATCAGCCACAAGCCTGTTTGTACTGAAAAGCGCTTCTCACGACGCTGCAAGAAAAATATCGACTTTGCGCAACCATATTTGATAAACATATAATGATGGCATAGGAGGTGTGGATGTTATGGACTCCTCCTTGGTATCTACCGCCCAAGGCCTAGAAGCAAAAAGTGGTGGTGCAAACCTTTCAGCAATGGCCTTGACATGGCTGTAGTCGCAGGATGGACCCTTTACTGCGAGCTTCATAAAGGAAGAGATGCCGCCATGACACACCTAGCTTCAGGTGGGACGTCACCATGTTTCTGGCCTAGCTGAAGAAGAAACTCACCCTGCGACCTGGACCTCGGGCTCATCCCAGCATTGCGGAAAGGAAGACTGAAAATCACTGTCTTGTCTCAGCTAAACAAATAAAGTATGTGAAGTGCAAAAAAAAAAAAAACACGATTAACAAGTGCTAGCAGTGTGAGGAGCGACTACACCATAATGGCTTTCTAGCTTACGACGGCTTGTGATGCGCTGACTGTCACACAGCACCATACAGTGAAAAAAAAAAAAAGAAGCATTTTCCAAGAATTTATGTTTTCTAGCTTTATAATTTTCGAAAACCTTTTAAGTAGCTAAAAGGTGCTGTTCAGATAACAAAAGCACTTCCCATTTTACACTCAATAAACTGCCAAAATTCCCAAAATGAAACATGCAAAAAAAAGCCTTTACTTTGTTTAAGCTAAAGTCCAGACGCAGCCTATGCTACAAGCGCGAGCTCCAGGCTTTCAGTGTCCCTGCCAAGCACGCGCGCTCGTGGAGTGCAAGCACTGCTCAGGGCCCCATGCTCGCGCAGTATCGGCTGCGTCTGGACTTAAGCTGAAATGAATTATAGTCATTGGTAATATGGCTATATTTTTCTTCATAGTTCATTCAGAAGCCAAATGTGAATTATCAATAGCGATTTTAGTTTTATCGAACATTGCGTCATAGTGTGGCGTTTAAAAGGTTAAGAATAGTTACGACACTCTCTCATGAGCATTGCTCTGACGGTATGCCGACTATGCGTTTTAAGCCACTTACTACTTTACTTTACTATTAACATTTCCTATTCATGCTACGTTTCCTCAGTGCTCTCTAAGAGCTGTTCAATGTTATTTACAGAAGGTTCTCGGCAAATGCTCACGTCATAACAAGACACGGAGGTGGTCGAAGCTGGCAGAAGGAACTTCCGCTTCGTTCTATGTCCCTCTCCCTTTGCTCCTGTTCTTGACGTATATTGTTTTAAATGCTAACACTTAAAGAGGGTCTTTTGGAAGCCTCGCAGTAGAAGACGACGTTTAGTTATAGCCTCTTCTGAAAGACGAACTAATTATCTTAGCAGAACGTCGGCGGCGACTCCGAAGCTTCCAGAGGGGTCATTTTCTAAATACTCGTGCATGCCAGGCGAGTCATTTTCTGGGTGCTTGAGGTTTAAGGACCCGTTCCTTAGAAGGAGAGAGAGAAACAAACGCGGCCAGGTTACGTGACCTGAAGCGTTTTCGCGTGACATCTGTTCAGGTCACGTGACGGCACCACGTGGTCACATGACGGCATTCCACGTGGTCACGTGACGGGGCGTCACGGTGTCAGGTTGTGGAGTCGCGTGATACCAGGGCGGTGTCCTGACGTCAATCGCCCCACTAAATGTAGCGTTTAAATGCACGGACAGAAGGACTGAACGGACGGATAAATTTCTGGGATCAAGGGGTTCCGTTAGAAGGTAATTGCATGCTTTAAATATTCCTTTTCATGTCACATTTGGTTTGTACCCGTCATAAGAAACCACATTTTTCTCTCCAGCAGACGGTGTATCCAAGTAAGAATCTCCCAAATGCAGAGTGAGTTTTCTCGCAGGCGTTATTCGATTCCACCCGCCGTTCTTTCTGCACGAATAATTTGAAAGGAGAAGGGAACAGAAGTCAATTTACTTGTCACCGTGACTCGCACACACCCTTTATTGTTTTCCCTGTGTGCACTTAGTTTGCCTTACATTTTTTTTTATCTGGGTCGGTTTGCCCCGAGGACATTTTAAATTGAGCAGGTACACAATTAAATTCTGGCGCGGGAGTTCTCTCCTCCAGTCGTGTCTTGAATGGGTTTGCGACGCTCAGTTGGGAAGGATTCGACGTCGGAAGGAAGCGGCGTGAATTCGGAATAATATTTTGCGAGTACTCACTTTGTTCTTTAGGTATTCGCTGATTTGTTCGCCTCGCTCGGAAATACGGGATCCTGATATTTTGTATTTAGTTACGCGGATGAGTTTTTGCGTAAGCACAAAAAAAAAATCGTTTGCCAATTTGATTTATATTTGTTGAGTGGCCGCCTGCACTTGTCAGGTCATTTTTCGCGCTCCTCAGAAAACCCAGTGTTGTAGTGCCTTCAGTCTGTCCACTCTTGATTAGAAATAGCATTGGGGAAAACAAATTGTTATGTTATTTGCGACATCTGAGAATTACAAATAAATGAGAAAAAAGTGATAATTTGTTTCCCTATTAAATAAAAACAACAACAACTACATATGCACCCATATCCAAGAATACCATAGGAAAGATCCACACGAAGAAAAACATGAATATTAAGCAGATTATCGGTGTATTTCACAATTCTAACAGGTTGAAGACAATATCCTTCATCCTATACACGTTTATAGCCATAAAACATACAGAATATTGTCGTTGGAAGAATGATTAAAGACAGGTGCAAGAAACAATGCCATTTATGATTATGAGCCATTTGACAGAGAAAGTATGATAGATTACTGTTGTATTTGTAGCCCAGTAGGGGGCTACACGTGTGATAACACTGTATTAATAGTAGATAACACCCGGGTTGGGCGTGTCTCAATTCATTCTTGTTGTAGCGGCCAAGCTGCAATATTAAAATTGTCTCTGGCCAAACCTGGGTCCAGTGTTTAACAATTACCCTGGTCAACACCGAATTGATATGTGCGTTCTTTGTTGAGAAAAGATGCATGCAATGTATTATATGGTATTCTATATCATATTATGGAATATGGTTCTTTTCATAAGGTAGTAATGTCAAAGTCCTAGTTAATTCGTGTCTAGTACATGTCTAGTATGAATAAACTAGCCTGCCTCTAATAGTATACCAACACAAAAAGGAAATCCAGGAAATCGTGGAGTCTTTATTTTTAATGCGAAAGCATTAACTGTCCCATTAAGCGAACCTGGGTTATCAGTTTGTGAAGCCGCGCGCCAAACGGCACCTAAATTTCCCTTTCCCAATGGAGCGAAGCCTATAGTCTGTAGCAGCGATTTGATGGATAGGCTCCCATTGGCTGGCGCGCGTCGTAGTTTGAAGGAACGAGGCTCCCACTGGCTGGCGCGCGTCATAGTTTCAAGGAACGCCACCCCATGGCGCTGCGGGCCCCGCGGCGGTAAAGACAAACGCAAACACATCGAGGGGCTTTACGCGCCGGCAGCGCGCCGGCAAAAGGAACTCGGTGGCACGCGCTCGGCCGCCTCTACTCCTCTCGACGCCGACGAACATGGCGGTGCCTCAACCATCTACATCGTCGGCCGCCGCAACCTCGGCAGTAGCGAAACCTGCCCGTCCAGGCAAGTACACCGCAGACGAACTAAGGGAGCGGAATAACGCAGAACAACTAGCGAGGAGACAGGCAGCGAAATCCACCATCGTTGTCAAGTCTCCGCATGCACGGCGGGCGGAACGAGCAGCGGCGCAACGCGCTAGGAGACAGAACAAAGCCTTTCGAAAGCGTGAGGCGCAAGCGGATCGCAATTCAAAGCGTTTCAGGTGGCAAGAGGACGAGGCCCTTCGACAATGCGAGATGGACGCAATACGACGCAGGCGGCATGCTTTCGCTTTCAGAACTCATAAAAAATGCCTAAGTGTCGTCGGACCTTTTTTTTTTGTTTTTTAACGTCGAGCGTGTTGGCGTTTGCTTACGCAAAAACACAGACTCAACAGCGAATTCCTGTTTTGTTTTTTGACCTATCGGAATATGTAATTAGTCCTCGCATAATTTCTATTTTCGCGGCTATAATAGACACGAATTCAAACACATATAGTCTTCTAGTATACGATCACTCTGAAAGGAACCTATTCGCGGAGACATCGTTGCCATAGACCCTTTTCGAAAATCCATCGAGCAACATTGCCTTCTGCCACTTCTTGGGCCCGAAGCGTGTGATTGGTTCCGAGTCCTCGCCGAACGCCGACGCAGCGCTCGTGTCAATTACACGATCAGAGTATGCGTGCCCGAACAATAGTTGACTCGGCTAATCCGGAGCGCAAGTTCGTCCGCTTTTTGCGCAGGAACTGCATTTACGTCAGAACGCCGAGCTCTGATTGGCTCCGATTGGAAGGATAGTGGGTAGACCTCAGGGCAGCTAGCATTGAGGTCTACCCACTATCCCTCCATCAGAGCCAATCGGAACTCGGCGTTCCGACGTCAATGCAATCCCTGAGCAAGAAGCAGACAAACTCGCTCCTGATTAGCCCAGCGGCTATTAGACGGCACTCTCTTTTGAAAAGGGTCTATCGGAAACAACAACGTACTTCGCGGCCTTTCTGACCCTGCAGCGTCGAACGGCAATTCCAATAAACGACCCGTTTTTCGCCATGTCGTCGCTCGCTGCAACTACTAAAAAAAGAAAAAAAGAACACGTTTTTTTCTATTAAAGCCGCGTACTCGCATAAAAACAAAAAACAAAAACAACAAGCGAAAGGGTTCAGCAGCCAGCATCACGGGAAGGAACTGCATGAGCAACTGAAAGGCTGCCGCAGCCTTCTGGACAAACGGAGCGGATCGTTCGGAGCCGATTGGGTCGCGGAACCCGTGGACGTTATGACTGCCGCCGCCGCCGTCCGCTGCGACGAGCGAGCGAGAGGAGAGCCCACGAGCTCCTTCCTCCGTCGCCATAGGAGAGATCCCCCATCAAGGTCCGGGAGACATTTGCTTAATGGGAGGAAACCAGATTGAGTGTCGCCTCGCTGTTTCTTTTGCTCCGACTTCCTGTCCCGCTCCTCCTCTTTGTGTCTTCCCTTTTCATTTTCCCGTTTGCCTCTTCCTGGGAAGATCCAGAATCGATGCAGTGGAACGGGGCGCCTGGATTCTGTCGTCGAGATCTGGTAACGGCCTGGGTTCCTTGCGTCGGCAAGCGGGCTAATATCGGGCTCTTCCCTGGTGGGGGTACGGTTCCCTCCCTGGCAGCAGTGCGTGGATGGATACGGCCACAGGTGCTGGGGCATGGAGATGGGCCCGCTCATCATCATCGGTGGTGGTTTGACGAGCACCCGAAACAGTAACGAAAAGTAACGAGAGGACCTCTGAATTCCAATCGTGCTGATGACGGGTGGGACATCGCTGTTAATTCTTACGAGGGTGTTTTTTTAAGCCTTCCACAAACTGAAAAAAACAACAAAAAAACATTTGATGAAAAATACTTTAAGATGAAAAATTTATATATAGATTCTGTAGCGACCTCTCTACGTAATCACCGCTTAAATTTAGGCGCATGGTTACCGGGTCGTGGCACAAGCTTTTGAAAGCCGTCCTCGAAGAAGGTCACCTCACCACCTGGATGCTGAGTCCTTGTATCACAGGTAGAACAAGACCGTCAGCCGCCGCAGATGTGTGGTATGTATGGAAGAAGCTGCTTGAAGTTTCGGAGTGGACGAATTAACCGACGTCCATGATGATGATGAGGAAGAACGTATGTGGCGACTGTCGGTCTTGTTGTATGTGCGAAGGGATGACTGAGAATACACCAGAACCCAAGCCGTAGCCTTCTTTGAGGATATCACCGGAAAGCTTGTGCCCCATCAGGATAACTGCTTAAAGAGACACTGACGGGGTACTTATGCCCACCAAAGTTTTTATTCGCACATGAAATATAACCCAACCACCTGGAGCACAATTTGCGGTTCGAATTTCGTTTTCTTCCCGCCCGAAAACCGCCGATCGAGAACTGGCCGGTTTGAGTTGCGCTCATTCTCTTCTTCGTGGTCACGTGCCGTTTTCTATGGTTTAGACAAATCCACAAAAGATAATCTAATTCGTGGGTCATCGAAGGCGCACACTGAATACTAGAAATAGACAAGGGATATGACAGCCATTTATTGTGGCTTGTAAAAAGCAGCAAATACGTTGATTGAAAAAAAAAAGAAAAAGAGTTGCACAATTACGTGATTTGGGGTAAATTTGTCCTCTATATTTCTTTTTCCTTCCCAGGCCAGTTTCGGTTCCGATCGCGAGCAGTTGCGTTTTTTTAAAACTTTATTACCGTATTTACTTGAGTAATAACCGCACTGTTTATGAAGAAAACCTGAGGGTTCGCTTTTCCGCGGAGCATGCGGCTTGCCAATCACCGCGATCGGCAGCATGAATCCAGTGGTTTACAGGACAGAGATAACGTCTTCGCGCGAAGATACCACCGGTGAAGATTGCATTTGTATGGAGGATCGTGTTCTCGATCTAGTTATTCGCTATGTTATTTATACGGAACGCGATGATTGGCTGTATATGTGTTCTGCGGGAAAGCAGACGCAAGGGCCTTGTTCATAAATAGTGCCGCTATTACTCGAGTAAATACGGTAGATGTATACGTTACTCTGTAGCAAAATATTGATTGGGTAGTCTTTTGACACCATATTAAAATGCCTGGCAAAAAAAAAGAAGAAAAACTGGGGGAGGGGGTTGTTAGTGTTTCTTTAAATCTGTGCGGTGATTAGGTGGAGATGTGACGACAGTATATATCATATTTTTGTATATATACATATGAAACTATTTTAATTTATTTTGCTTTCTTTTACCCAGTTTGTAGAAAATAAAAAAATAAAAATAAACTTCGCACAGATTTATTTTATTTATTTATTCAAAATACCTCAAAGACTTGTCAGCACTACATGAGGGGGGACTACACATTCTGATTAACATGGATAAGGAATGGCATTGAACACGCCGACTCCATACAAACAATAAAACACAACTGCACGCATAAAAATAAACCAAACATTTGCACTGCTGTGTGAAAAAATAATACACACATCCGTTAACATCTCGAGTAATGCAACATATACATACAGTGCCTAGTTCACAAGGAAAGAACATCGTTTACACAGTTTTGATTTGCTAAAATATATGTGGTTAACTCTGAATGAAAAAGTGTTGGATCGGAATACTCTAATTTCAGGCGAACATAGGTTTTATAGGCTAATTTGCGGAGGTGAGAGGGCGCAGATTTCAGATTGCATTTCAAGTAACCGAGGGTATGCTTTAGCGGTTATCGTGTTAATGTGGGAAACCCAAGAAAGATTAGAAGTGAGTTCAACACCGAGGCACTGATAAGCAGAAACAATGATGATGGGCGAATTGTTGAGCGAGTATGCGAAGTCTGAATTTGTGCGTTTACGGGTGAAGAAAACAAGTTTACATTTTGCTGTGTTAAGGGTCATTTGCAATTTGTGGCACCAGTTAACTACCCGATCAATATCACTTTGGAGATGTAAGTGGTCGTCAGGGTTGTTGATCTTCCTGTACAGGACACAATCGGCAGCAAAAAGACGTACACAGGATGTTAGTGACTGCGGAAAATCATTAATGAATATTAGAAATAGGAGAGGACCAAGGACAGTACCTTGCGGCACCCCGGAGGTTACATCGGCAAGCTCCGAGTAAAAATCACCTGCTGTGGTGAACTGCTGTCTTAAGGAGAGAAAATTTCGGATCCAGGAAAGAGTTAAGTCGTCAATGCGAAGTGAGGAGAGCTTAGATATTAGACTGCAGTGCGGCACGCGGTCGAACACTTTGGAGAAGTCTAAAAAAATGGCGTCCGTCTTGTTGTTTAGTTCTATGTCACTATGTATATCAAGCGGGAATTCAAGGAATTGATTGTCGCATGAGAGTACCTTACGAAATCCGTACTGGTATTTGTGTAAAAAGTTGTTTTGTTCAAGATGGGATATGACATTTGAGGAAATGACATGTTCCATTAGCTTTGAGACAGTACTTGTTAATGAGATGGGTCGGTAATTGTTTGGTGAGCTTTTGCAGCCACTCATAAAAACTGGAACGATCTTCCCGATCTTCCAGTCAGAAGGGATCGATTCGGTAGATAATGATTGTTCAAAAAGTAAGCAAAGTATATTTGACGATACCTCAGCAGTTTTACGCATCATTTTAGAGGTAATGTCAGTGCCCGCGGATGTTGAAATTTTAAGGTTATCAATGAGTTTTAGAATTCCTGCAGGCCGAGATTAAAATGAGTTCCATAAAATGATAGACTAGCTCTGATACAAACGGAATATTACTTAGGTCCTCAGTTGTGAAACCAGACGTAAAGAAATTATTGAGGACTGTTGGGCAGCTCGCGTCGGGTACGAGTTGTCCAGAATCGCTAATAAGGGATATCTTATCACAAGACTCGGTTGGCGATAAATTTCTCCAGAACTTAGCTGGATTATTTTTAAGTTGAAAAGGTAAATCACAATTAAAGTAATTTTTTTGTGTCTTCTAGACAGGAAATATATTCATTTTCGCAGCTATAGTACCGGCCTCGCCCACCATGCATCCGAATGGGCTTGTTTTGCCTTTTGGAATAGTCTTTTCTTTTTAATACGAAGCGTTTTTAGTCTTTTATTAAACCAGGGCTGGCTGATGTCGGAAATAATTGAAACAAGGGGCATATGGAGTTATGTGCTGTGTCGTGCGAGACATACAAACGTGAGTATGCGGCTCCAGAAATGCTTTCCACGAGCGAGCTCATTCGAAAACAGATGATTATTTCGAGCTACGTTGTGGCGCCCATGAATTGGATAGTACTGCATCCAAGTCAGTTGTTTTACGGAACGGCGTCCCAAGGAATGACGTTCCTCGAACGCGTTCCTTTTAGGAGGAAAGAAGAGGCGCCGCCGTTCCGCCTTACATAGGTAGTACTGGAGGATCGGACACTCGTTAAGATTTCGGAGAAAACAGGGGAGGAATGGCGCCCCCCCCCCCTTCTCCCTTCTTTTATCAATATAGCTGCAATTTTCACCAAATTTAGTAGGTGTATAGGCGGTTAGGTTTTTTTGTTATCGAATATCTCAAGCTCCTACTCCCACGGATGGGGAAGTGTCGAAGAGATAGTCGAAAACGTAGAACTGAAACAAATGTGATCGTGGCGACACGACACGTATATCTCAATGTGCATATTTTCTCTGGCTCGCTTTATTTTGTCTACGGATTATGCAGCGTAATATTTATAGTAAATTACGTAAATGCAACGTTGATGTAACGACACGTTCCAATCTTTGAAATGAAACGGGAACGCGTTCCTCTAGAATCGCTATAAGTTGTAACGACAACTCGTTCTAAGATTGAGAAGGAACACGGAATGAGCTTTCGTTGCTGTTTCGAAGGAACGTGTACAACACTGATCCAAGTTATAAAATCAAGCACCGCCAGTTGTTGATTTTTGGACTGTCATTTGCAGCTCTCAAGGCTGGTTCACACATCTGCGTTGGTAATGTTCGCATGCAACCGAAACGACCGTAACGACAAAATCACCGGGACAAGTGTTCGCCGTACCCAGCATGGCAAGCGATGCAAGGGATAGCTTCGCGAAGCAGATCTATGAGTCACGGTTGTTGCGATGTTTTGGTCGTTACGGTCGTTCCGGCTGCATGCCAACGCAGTCATTTCAAATGTTTGAACCAGCCTTCACGAAGGTCGTTACCAATGAACCAGGATACGCAATGTTGTCGGACATGCATGTCACGTATAAGATGCACGGTTATACTCCGTTCACCCTTAAGCTAAAACTGCAGCCAATGCTACGCGTGCAAGAGCACGAGGTCGAGGCTTTGAAACGTTCTTCCGCAGAACGAGCGCTCGCGCTAGAAAGGCAAGTCTCAAAGTCAGGAGCGCGGGCTAGCTCGCGCTTGCGACTCTGGCGGTATAGTCTCGGCTTAAAGGGAAGCTGAAACACTTCTTGAAAAAAACGAGTTAGAGGTGAATTCTGGTGTATTTTTATCCCGTGAATCTGAATATCACATTCGTTTTCCCTGAAGATGCAACTAAAAGCGAGAAAACGCGAAAAATCTCCGACCTGTTGTTACGTCATAAAAGGACCTTTCGGCCGCCAAGCGCGTGTCGCTCGTGTGGGCAGCGCGTGCAACGACAAGCTTGCCAGGTATAATTCTCCCTCACTGACACCTGTCGTGACGTCTCTTTCTGACCTTCTTGAAAATAGCAAGAGTGCGCGTGCATAGCTTTGGCAGGCGCTGAAGATGCGCGAGAGCAGAGATTCCGAAAACTCCTTTTGTGACGTCACGCCCCGGGAAGGAGGGGCTTTGGCGGTACTTTAAAAATTAATTTCTGAAGGCTCCGTGCGCCAAATTGAAAAATAATCTCGATATTCCTGATCCTGGAGGTAAATTGAAGGCCATTGAAGTGTTTTTTCTCAAATACAGAACCGCTTCGAGTTTCCCTTTAAGGGTGAATGAAGTATACACACATCATTCTATTCATGTTATGCCACACTCGTTAATTATACGTTTCAACGATTGGCAAAGCTGCTTCACACAGGGTTGCCGAAAAAGTGACTGTTTTAATGTTGTGTTGGTGGCTAAGGACTATTCATGTAATCTACAACTTCAAAATAATTTTTTTTTTACGTATTTGTTATACGAGGTTTTGAGGCGGAGCTCTTGTGTGTTTTTTGTAGGGTACAGGTGTTAGCGGAAAGGTTTCCCGCCATATCTAGCGTAGAAACTTTCCCGTTAGTTTTCGATAACTTTCCCCGCACAATTTGGTGGGAAATCTACAAATGAAGTCTGCATGCAGCGGAGAACACAGCGCATCGGCGGCAAAGTTTTTCGCAGAGAAACGGGGAATTTTTTCATTTACTCAGATATGTACTGTCAAGTTCTAAAGAATACAACAGAGTCTTGCCTTCCTCACGCACTTACGATACGCTGACCCAAGGAACCAATCGGCTTAGTCGTATATACGTTCCAGCTTTCCGCATGTTTCTTATACAACGACGAGCCGACGCCCAAAGGCGTGCCTCGACGCGTTGATGTTGTCAACGGCAAGCTCTTTTGAAAACGAGCGCTGCTTCTTTCACTAGAGCCGCTGCCGCCGTCGGCGCACACTCAACGAGTTCGACCACAGGCCTGAGCCCCTTTTTACGACGCTTTCGTCGCTCGAACACTTGTCGTCGGTTGTTTGAGAACAAGGCAACAAAACGCCCCAAAGCGGACGGGGAGACTCCCTTAAAAGCTTTTATGCTCCGGGGTACTCGGGGAATTTAGAGTTCCACGCCGTTTTTGTCGCCGGGACCATAAAACGGAGCCCCCGTGCCAGTCCGTTCTATAGAAAATAGGCGTGCATGTTATCAAAGCCAATGGGTAGTGGTTTTTGTTACTTTTTTGGCATCTTATCGAGCTCGTCTATATCCCTGACTATAGTGGTCGTTTCAATACTAAGAAGGTTCAGAATTTATTGTCATCTTATACCTCTTTTTTTTTTCGCGAAAGTGAAACTAGCTGTCAACAATGTTATCGGCTTTTTATTAATGTTATTGATGGGAATACGCATGGTTTATACCCAGCCTTCGTAAAAAAAGAGCAGTCCGGGACTTGATACATTCGCGGGGCTGTAAATATATTTAAAATGTAAAAAACGAAAAATTTAATATATCAATAATTTCTCTAAGTGTCGGTACTCGAAAAAACGTAAAAACTACAGAGTTTTCAGCAAGGGTCGCCACTATTGGGGAAATCCAAGAGTTTCGGTGACACGCCCTGTAGACTGTCTCACTCGAAGCGAGTGATACTTTTATAATTACGGTTTATCGGCGTCGGATACGAAATAAAATTAATACGAGTTGTAGCAAATAGAACTATCTGTTAACGGTACGCATCTCGAGACATCACCGATTGGCCTTGTGATATGGTAGAGGAGAACGCTTTAAAAAATTATAACAAACAATTTGAGAGGGTTGCGGGAGTTATGAGGGACGATGATTGTGCGAATATTTACTCTAATCTGCTTTTTTTAATCAGTTCTTGGATCTGTACACTAACAAAGAAACCGGGCTGATAAAAAATGGGCAGAGACCAGCAATAAACGTTTCGTCCACTCCAGCAGTCGTACGTGACAGTTGTCGCCGCGGGCATGTTCCCCCAACTGCATGATACTTTTTACAATAGACCGATCTCATCAGCTGGTGCGAGTACGTACCACCGATGTCGCCGTGCATCGTGGTAACTGTAGCCCTTCTGCAAGGGCGACAACCACGCTGGAGATCTCGCGCGAGCAGAGGCTTTGACGACGGCACGAGCTGTCTGGTCGCACTGGCGCCTACTTCTGGAAAACTTACAATTATGGCGGCGTCACGCACAGCGTGAGAACACTTATACTTTGTTTCACCTTGTCTGCGAGCAGGAAAGCCAAAGCTGAAGCGCGAGACCAGCGCTTTTTGCGTTTCTCCCCAGCCCGCGCGCTCGGGCTCGGAAAGTCTGAATGCACGGGAGCTTTCGAGCTCGCGCTGCCAGCTTCGCCTTCGTCACATAAGGTGAAGCAAAATATGAGCGAGATTGGTCTATTAAGGTGCAGCGCAGTGCAAAACGAAACGAAATGGAGCAGTGGAGCGCGCGGCCCCACGCAGATACAGACTCTGGCGATTCGTCCAGACTGACCAGGTGTCGATGAGCGGCCATGTAGTTATTGCTAAGCTAGTGTAGATCGTATATGTTAGATGTATACCTTCGGATGGTAATTGTGCATCGCTCCTTAAGCGAATAGACCTCTGCTAAATTACCCAAGCATCAAGGAAGAATGATGGGAACCGATGGACCTAAATTCCCAAGACGCCAGGGAGCATGCTCCGAGTGTAGTTCCACGCGCTGTACGTGCTGGCGTCAGCAGTAGCTTAGCCTCTTCTAAAGCAAATGTCCAAAGCAAATGGCATTTGCACGCGCGCTTGTCAGCGACTTTATTTTGGTGTTTTGCTTCGAATCCGCACATACGGGGAAGGCGAGCGCGTGTGGCGCGTGTCCGTCGATTCCCATCATTCTCCTGCGATTGCTTGGGTAATTTAGCAAGAGGTCTATTATACGCAGTTACTTGAGCGAGGACCATGTGCTGCTCCGGTCCCTTTCGTTTCGTTGAGGACTGTACATCTAAGGTGCTATGACGGCAAAAGAAGTTGCTACATCCTTGGGCGTATCAACCCGGGGGGCAAGGGGGCGCTTGCCCTTTCCAAGTTCTCAGAGGGGGGGGGGCAAGGGCACACGTGTTTTGCCCCCCGCTGAAACAGCCGCCACTGGGCAGGGCAAACAGTGGCCGGCGGCGCCCAAGGGATACCAAGTGTACCGCCCCCCGCGGGGGGCGGGGGGGGGGGAGTCTGGGACGCCGCATGCGCAACAGAGCAGTACCCCCTACTTGTGATTGACGACCTCCTCGCAGAACTCAATGAGGGAGACATGTATAACACGCTAGATCTTCGCGACGCTTGCGATTCAAATTAACGAAGGCGCTAAAATATTAGCCGTGATAACTACCCATCAGGGACTGTTTTATTACAACCGTCTGCCGTTTGGGGTGTCTTCTACACCGGCCACTTTTCAGCGTACCATAGAGACTATGCTGAAGAGCATACAAGGCGTTTAAGTCTAATTCGTGCTGGTTTTAGAGAAGGAAAACGAAGGAAGAATACTTAAAGTGCTTCTCCGGTGTTTCCGGGAAAACGGCGTCAAGTTAAAGAAAAAGAAATGCACCTTCTGGATGCTGGAAGCCTGTTACTTTGGACACAAGATCAGCAGCAACGGACAGCAGCCTCTTGAGAAAAACCTGTAGGCAGTGATCAAAGTTACGAGTCCCCAGTCACCTACTATAGCGAGTTTCCTCCAAACATGGCTACACTCTAAGAAATGCCTGCGCGTCTGCTTACCCGCAAAACATTCGAAGAGCCAACCCCTGTGATCTACGAAATCAGAACAGCGAATGATGAGGCAGAACATCCGTTTAGAGCTAAGAATTAAGTCTCGCACTGTGGCATAACGCAATGCAAACATGACGCTTTGCATTGCGCAATGTCATAGCGCAGATGTCACTACAGACACCACCACTGGGTGACCAGGTAGCGTTGTTGACAGTGGCGGAAGATGAGCTCTAGCGCCGTGTACAAGGCTCCACAATATCACAAAGTTAAATCTTGGCCTCGATTTTGAAGTAAAGACTTCAGCCTCAAATAACTCCTTCCCAAAGTTGTGAACCGTCACGCTTGTCATCACCAATAACTTCCACAAACGAAGATATTGCGACGAGAAAGTTTAGAGTATTTACAGCCACGCCTATGGACAATCTAGACAGCACTGACTCTAACGCGGCGTAGGGATGGTAGTGTGCGTAGTTGCCACACCGGAATTGAATGATTGCGGAATCATTCCGCTCTTTCGCGACCCCGGAATGGAATGGGAATGGAATGGCGGCAGCGCTGGGGGAATGGAATGGGAATGGAATTAGATGCCTTTTGCTCGGAATGGAGTGGGAATGGAATGGGCTCGATTCTTATGCAAGCTGTGTTGATTTTCATTTAGGGCCTACGGGCTAATGGCGCAATTCGTTAGGGCATGGTAAGTGGCTCTTGAAACAGCATCATTGCACTGGAGGTGTCTGATGGCTTGATTGTCTCACTGGTGTATGCTCCTTCGAGGATGAAAATGGCGCGCCCTCAGTGAAGCAACCAAAACTGAATAGTTGTAGACGGACAAGGTGTCTTTCCTGGCGCCGCGAGACGCGACAAAGCGGCTGTTGTAATCATGCGCGATTAGCATGTAGCTGTTAACCAGGGTGTCGAACCGAACCGAAAACCGGAGCAAAGCCGTTATTTTTAACTGAACCGGAACAAGACTGTAACCGAAATCAAACATTTGATATTAAACCCGAACCGGAACGGAACCGTAATCTCATGTGGCGGTTACCGATTCATTGGAAACGGTTCGGTGTAATGAAATGTGAGCCGCGCCTTCTTGCGGGTGGCGGCGCGAAGTCAATTAAATATTCGCGACGGTGGCGTCAGCGGCTCAGTTTTGACTAAACAAACGGCAGCGACGACATGGAGACAGCTCAATAATAATGCAACAAATAAGTATATTTCACGTCTATGTACAGCACGAATTGGCGTCGGCAAGTCGGCGTGGAGGCGTACACTTGTATACTTGGTTTCACCTTACGATGAACCGCAAAGGACGCTACGAGCCACCGGAGCCAATTCATAGCTCGGAGGGCGTCACGTGTCCTTCCGGTTGGGCGGAGCGACGCGGAGAGCGCGAAGTCACGAGACAAGCTACGAACTACAGATTGGCTCGTGTAGCTCGTAGCGTCCATCGCGGTACATCATAAGGTGAGAAACGGAGTATATCTGACTATGCCGAGAGCACGGTGGCCTAGAGGCTAAATAAGTATTCTTTGTGTGTGTGCGTGCGTGCGTGCGTATGTGTGCGTGTTATTTTCTTGCTGCTAAGCAATATTCCTGAAGGAAGGAAGAAAGCAAACATAAACGTGAAAATAAAAACAAAAAGTTGACGGCTGTCGGCGCGTTTGTTCCGCGGTGGCGAAATCTGTAGGCGCCAAGAGGCGAAGCCGCGACGAGCGCGACACTGCGGCGCCGGTCGCCGGGACGCCAGTCGCCCAGAGCCCTGGACGCTGCTTGAAGTAATTTTTGTGCGTGCGTGTGTGCGCGTTTTCTAGAAACAGCAAGTCGCCCGTTGTATTTTTGTCCTTTTTTGTTTAATCGTCTTTCGATGGGCCTTCGCTGCTCTTTCACCTCTTCAACTCAGTCGTTCGAGCAAGTCGTTCGGGCGTGCGGTGTGGGTAGTTTGCCGTTTCGATCTGGATGAGCATCTTACCGGCATGCGGTCGTCTGTCAGTACCGGACTTCGCACACGTTGCTCAAAGACGGTGGGGAACTACATTTGCAGGTACCTCGAAGGCTATACTGTAGTTTGTTGCGCCATGGTCACCCTCCCGTAGAAGTGAGTGACCGCACCCCCAAGAGGCAATCCGTTACGCTCGTTGGCGGTTACTTTCGACGTTAGCGTCTCAATTCAGGAACAAAGACGTCCACTGGTGCCGGGATGCGCATGGGCAGCTGAAGGGCGAGAGTCCTGAGTCAGCCGCGCCATGGCCCCACTCACGGGTTTCACTCTCCTCAAGCAGAGAATATCGCTCTCTACGTCAGCCACCATTACGTTTTATTTGGCCGAATTATCTGCTTAAGATGAGATGCGTCCTGCTGGGGTAATTGCACCGTCTGCCCGAGGGGAACTAAGGGTGATGCCTGCGGGCATCGATGTTGGTTCCGAGGAAAGAGTCGGTTGCGCGCTGGCGTCGAGAGATGGCGCCATCGACTGCCCTTAGCGTAATCCCCTACGCGAGCCTTTGTCGCGGCTCGCGGCAGAGAAACGTCTGGAACGGCCTGCCGCATCGCCGTCGTGGTTTTTTCACACTTCTGAAGGAGAGGGATACTGAAGAGGATGAGTTACACGTGCGCGCGCGGTGCGAGGCACAATCGAACGCACGCGCAGTGCACGCAGCTGGCTGGAGAGAGGGGGCGGCGAGAGTAGCAGCGCGGCTGTTGGAGAGAGGGAAGGAGGAGAGTTGCGCGTGCGTAGTGTGGGTGCGGACTACGACGCCGCGGGACATAGACCTGAGCAAGAGATGCTCCGCATCTAAAACAGGAAGAATAAAGGAAGACTACTACCATTTTCGAAGTGCTCGCAAAAAGCTGACTCACAAAAAGGTAACTGAGGTGCAGATAACCTGGCTGGAATTCACAAATAAAGTGGGCCAACCCTAGAAGTTGGACTACAGAAAAGTAAGTGGCTCTTAAAACAGGATCAAATAAACTGAAAGAAGCAAAAAAAATCTTGTTTTCTAAAAGAAGATAAGTGTGCATCGACGAACGAGGATGCTTGTGGCAATAACACCTTCACGTATTATCACATCTCTTTTAGTGGATTTTAGGGTAAACGGAGCGTTGTCTCGTGTTGTGACATTATGAAACTGGTCTTTGTCACTATAACCGAGAAGGACATTGTTAATTCTTGTCAGTGCACTTGCCGCCTTGAACTTCTCGAACAGGCATACAATCAGTTAGTTGGTGTCTTCCTCCCCTCCTTCGATCGCAAAGAAAAACAGACACTAAAAAAAGCGGATATAACTTGCCCCCCCCCCCCCCCTTTTTTTTTTGTAGAAATGTTTATTTGGAATTTGTGACATTGTGTTAGGGACTAAAAAAAGAATAGATTCAGAGGCTTGGTGTTGCAAAAGAAGGCTTTGCGGAACTGAAGAGTGCCCGTCACTGCGCTCAACTTTACCAAAATGAAAACGACCTTTTATTTACAAGAAAGGGGGGGGGTGCTGGTCCTGAAAAAATGTAACGGATTACAAGGAATCCGTTACGTGAAAAATGTAAGGGAATTACTTTAAAATTACTTCAGAAAATATGTAATTATTCCGTTACTAAATTACCGATAAATGTAAGGGATTACAAGTAATTCCGTTACTTGTAACGGATTACGTACAAGTCTGGTCAGTACGGCTTGGTATCCCTTAAAGTCTCCACGATAGCAGACTACTGCACTGGATAAATTTCTCATCTTCAGTGGGTAGCAATGTCACCAGACTCTTGCAGCCAAAACTCCTGCTGTCTAAACAGCTATAAGGGTATATAATTCATTTTTTTAAGCCGTTTGCGAGTATGGTGCGTGCTGCCGTCACGCTGTCACTGTGCGTGCTGGTTGATTAACTTCCTATGTGAGTACTGTACTTTGTTACTGTTTGCAAGCACCTGTATAACTACGTATGTTTCATTCGAACAGTGTTCGCGCTAAGAATTCAACATCACGAAACGAAATTAAGCATGCAATTGTTTTACTATCCTCGTTTCCGCAGCTTCTGATGACCTAATTTTGTTTAATGCAGATGGCACTAAGTAACGTTTTCTTCTTTTTAATGACTGTGAGGTTTGGGATTTATTTCTGTTTTAAGCGTGTTTAAACTGGTTTGGGCTTGATGGAGCCGCTAATCGCACCGTTATTTCAAACACATCACTGAACCAGGACCGAACCGGAACAAAACTTAATGCTACTGAACCCGAACCGAACCGGAATAATGACCAGTTTGACTCCCTGCTTCGAACTCATGTTTACGCTTACTTAAGGCAGGTTTCCACAATATGGTGCTACGCTCCCTTGTTCTGGCGTCCTATACTACTTTGTCAGTGGTTTTCTGTTCTCGCCGCAGTGCATGGGCAGGTATACGCGGTGTAGCTTCTAACACAGCACTAGCGGGGCTGTTGTGCAAGTATTCGAATCAGAGACCAAGGTAGCTTCTTCTTGCGCTACGCACGAAGTAGACATGTTTAAGTTGTTCTGAAACAAACAACACGCCAATCATGTATCTGTTGTGGGTATACGGTCCGTTTGCGAAGAAACTGGGTGGTTTTAAATTGTTGGCCTCTGTTGCGACTCGGAAGCTTGCGACTCCGAAGCGAGATCGGGAAACTTTGTGTTCCACAATCTCATTGGAATTTGAGAGCCCAGACAGTTTGGATGATTTAAATATAATCCTGCGTGACGCCAGCGTCACTAGAGTCCAATCAACAGGCTCTGCGAACTTCGGCCCCAACTTTGTGTTTGACGAGTTTTGCGACTCAGAAATACGATCTACGAAAACTCTATTAACGTGCCTCTGCTTGCGTTACGATTCACCAGAGTCGCATTTCGAAACGCTCTCGTCGTACGGCTCACAGCAGTTGTACACCTTT
This sequence comes from Ixodes ricinus, assembly GCA_037355805.1. Lineage (NCBI taxonomy): Eukaryota > Metazoa > Arthropoda > Arachnida > Ixodida > Ixodidae > Ixodes > Ixodes ricinus. The sequence goes on along the minus strand of JAZHYW010045312.1, from coordinate 126,196 downwards.
CATAATCAAGCTCTCCAACATTCTCACTAGTTTTCGTGGGGACAGTGATCTTTCGAGTTTTCTTTCCATCACGTGAAGACTGTTACTGGGTTCGCTGAAATATCGGTATTTTCAATGCACGGCAATGAAGATCGTGCTTCTTCGATGAAGCCCCATAATCTGAATCCACAATTTTACCGACCCTCCGCAAAAAAAACAACAACAAAAGAAACAACGTTTATAATAAGGAATAGACTTAAAGCGCACCGATTGAGAATAATTGCATCGCTAACACCGTTCTGATTCACTGGTTGTGAGGTTTACCCCGGAAGCATTATTCGTGTGCAAGGCTTAACCTAGTCAGCATAATTTTAGAAGTTCTTTTTTTTCAGCTGTCACAAGAGCACATTTTTTGCATTAAAGGACGCGGTTCCTGCGTTTGAATTACCAATCAGGTTGAGTCGCTGCATCCTCAATGAGGACCGCAGGACGAGAGAACAACTCTGCTTAGTTTTTCCTGAACAAAGAAGCAAAGTGCAGTTTAAAGGGAAGAAAAAACAAACAAGCAAACAAGAACTAAACTAATAAGAGACGATTGTCGTTGTTCTGGTACTTTGTTTTTAACTCGGGGAGACCCGTTTATGCTTTCTCCTCGTTGCATACTTACTCCGTTTCAGTCTAATTCCAAGCGCAGCCGATGCTGCGAACCCCTGTAGCCAACCAAGGAGTGCCGAAAAGAGAATCGTCACGACGCTCTTTGTTTTTTTGTGTTTTCAATCACAGTCCAAAAATTACTGCGCGTGATCGGTTTAGCCGCTGATAGAGAATCAACGAGGTAGAGGGGATTAGAGCGACAAACTGATATCTCGTACACCAGTTTAGAGATGAGCAAACCCCCCTGGCTGCCGCCATGTTGTATAATTTTGACCACTAGACACGTGACCGCACCAAACCCTGAGGCTCTTACGCAAAACTGAGCCGAGATTTGTATTGCGATCACCGTAAAAAAACATGACAAACTACTTTTTGAACACTGTTAGTCCCAGAGATCAGTGTCTAGCTCTAGTGGTCAAAAAGGTCACGCGTCTAGTGGTAAAAAATGTGCCACGTGGTGGCGGCCGTGTGGGGTTTCTTTCAGCTGCCAGTTTATCGCTCTAAACCCATCTACCTTGTTGTAGAAAACGCAGAAAGCCGACGGGCGCTGTGACGATGCACTTTTGCCGCAGACTTTACGGTGTTCCATTCCACGTGCCCGACGATGTCGTACATAAGGTCCTGGAGCTCTGCCGGAACGTCACTGAGATTTCTAGGGAAGGAAGCATGGTGTGCTCAAGGTTTAGAAGGTGTGGAGTTGTCAAACAGATTAGCCCGAATGAAACTGAATGCAGGCGTAAACATCGAAGCCGTACCCCACCAGATGAAGATATTTGACGGAACAGCGTTGATTTTCATCCCAGGTCGTGGGCACCGCTACGGTTACGCTGTTAACGCACAAGGCACATAGGATGAGAGCGTCGAGTTCCGAAATGTCTGAAGTGCTTTCGATTTGGACATAGTGGTGACGAATGCGTGAAGACGTAAGCCAGAGTCGCAAGGCATTTTTTGTTTTGCGGACGGGGAGCCAAGTGAAGATTTCATGGACGCTACTGAGCTACAAGACGTGACAAGGGATGCCGGCAACCCAGGAAAAATACTTCTTTACATATATACTAACTACACTTACCACGGCAACCGAGGTGACGGAAGTACTTCCAGCGGAGAAAAACGCCTCAGGCTTCACTCAGAACAACGAGAGTAAGTTGGAGGCGATCCAAAAGAAGTTTTGTGAGAAAGGCTATTAGGAAGCCGCACAGTAGACCGCAGTCGGCACTGAAGGTGAAATGGACAGCCAAGACATAAATCGTTCTTTTGAGAAAGCGTAAACAGCTACGGAAGGGGACGATGACGTTTGGCAACCTTGGATACAAACCATAAAGCGGGGCGATATTGCTCTATTTCTGGCACCTTTTAAGGAGAGCGACGACGTGGAAACTTGAAGAAAAATGGCTTTTGCTTGTTGTGACATGATGCTACGATGAATATATTTACTTGAAAAGAAATATTGAACAATCCGAAGTGCCTATATGCTTAGTTTCAACCAAAATTCGAGTCGGTGAGTGCACAAGAAATCCTACCCCAGAGGAATAAGTTTTCGAATGGACGACATGACAGATTGAAACTGGCCATATTTCTAAGATACGACATTGCGAGTTAAAAACAATGTCTTTAGAGTGACCAATTAGACTGAACCTTGACAAGGGTTAAGTGGAACGAAAACTCAGTGTGAATAGAACAATTCCACATTTCTTCGTGCTGAAATATCTTTACAATGTAAAAAAACAACAAAAAAACTTCTTTGTTAGTTTAGTTGCTAAAGCACTTGGCTCAAAATCTCAAGATGGTGGGTCCATATCCTTCAAGAGACACACTTCTTGCTTTTTCAAAGTCTTTTACATGGTTTTCTATGGTGGTAAAGCTTTTCGAAGTCGGTTTTTTGTTAGTAAGACGCTTCAGTGAAACGTTACAGTCAAACGTTACACTCGGGCGCTATACAGTCAAACGTTAAAGTTCTTAATAAAAATCGGCTGATAAAACACATTCTACGTCACTATACTTCGTTTCAGCTTAAGTCTAGACCCAGTCAACCCTACGAGCTAAAGGGAACATTCAAGCAATAAAAGCGCAAGTCATTGGGCCTTTTCTAGTTATGATTGGTTCAGAGATGATAGAACACGTACGGAAGACATGATGAACACAATGATGGTGCCCTTTAACGCTGTCTGATTGGTCCAATCAGCTCGTACACTCTTAAAAAGTCTGTGCGTCTACTTTCACGCACAATACTGAGAGCCAATCACCGCAATTTACGGAGGCAGCTCAGCGAATGACAATGCCGAAACATATGTTTAGACCAAAAACGCAGTCTGAGTTGTGACATTAAGCAATGCAAAACGTCACGCTTGCATTGCTAAATGCCACAACTCAGACTGCGTTTTTTGGTCTAAACATATGTTTCGGCATCGTCATTCGCCGAGCTGCCTCCGTAAGTTGCGGTGATTGGCTCTCCGAGTATTGTGCGTGAAAGTAGACGCACAGACTTTTTTAGAGTGTAGGGTAAGCTGCGTCAGGACTAATGGTGAAACAAAGTATAACATGCCTGGACGAGTAAAGACTTTGAATTCTGAAACTCTGCTTAGTTTGGCTAGCCCACGAAACCGCCGGAGCTTTAAGTATCCTTGGGAGTAGTACACGTGTTTGATGGCCTTGGTGCTTTCCTTATATTTTCTGTAGTCACTGATGGCTTAAGAAACCTAAAAATACGACGAGTCAGGAGAATCTTATCATTGCTCCTCGACCAATGAGATCACGCTCGACTTCTGAGAGAAGGTCGCCAGGAGTGTTTTTTTAGTCTTTCGAGCTTCAGATTTGATTTACCAAACCTTGAAACCTGTAGTATTCGTTTTTTTCTTTTCTGTCAGCTTCTAGAAACGAATTAAATTTCGCAAAGTCCCCAAAAGATAGACTGCTTTCCGCGACCTTTGCAACGGTCCTGCATGTCGCAAGTCCTGAAATTTTGACATTTTAAGGTCGTTTCCAGTCTAGTCACCATGATAGGTTTTTATTGTCTATGGCGTTTGGTTCCGGAAGCGCCTACAACTGAAGTCCCCCCCCCCCCCACCCCGCAAAAAAGAATAAAACAAAGTCAATCAAAACGAGAGGATTACGACAGAAACTCACATCGTGTTACAGGAGCCTGACAGTTAACGCCTTTTCCGCACCAGCGAACCTGCTTATGCGGAAAGAAAACCATATCAAAGCCCGCCACCGAAAAAGCCAGGCGAGCCTCGGAGAACACTTGGCTGTCTCTCATTCGCTTCCAGGGGAATCCTGGCCGAGAGAAACGCTGACGCCACTAAAAGCGATTGAGCGAGATGAAAGAAAGAAGAGAGGAGTCGTCGGGGATACAAGTCGGAGAAGGAGAAGGACCGGGTCTGTTTCGGGCGTTGACAGCTTGACGTGACTCGCAAAGCCGTTTCTTTTTTTATGTATTTTTATATTTTTTTTTTGTGGTAAGCTGGGTCCCTTCTTACACTGAGCGCACACACGCGCGCTCCTTAAAAACATGTTCGCGCTTGGGAGCGCCGTCTGCTTACGCTTTTGAGCTTGACAACTGTCACACAGTTGACAAGCTGTACTAATTTCGGCGACAGAGCTCTTGGCTTTACCGGCTGCGTAAGCGCAAGTGCCTGGCCTGTTATAAAAATGTATTCCTGTCATAGTGACTGTATCGCTGACGTTATCGCGATTCTTGCTTCGTGATTGGGTCGGCGACGTTCGCATCTGCTAATGCTGGAATTTCATTGGTACGGATCGATAATGAGATGCTGGAGCACGCCCTGCGTTTCTGAAACTCTCAGCAACTTAGGATGCACATTTTTCGCCAAAAATGTAATGTTGTAATGATAGTTTTTTTTTCTGTTTATCGAGTTGTACAGACGCGCTGTGAAAAAAGTTGGTGACTATGGACTTTACCAATACACATGTGCGTTCATAGCTAGAAATCAAGTTCAAGATTACCAACCTTCAACACCAACATGGATCACTCTAAGAAATACCTGCGCGTCTACTTAATTGCGAAACACTCAAAGAGCCAATCTCTGCGATCTACGAAATCTGCTCAGCGAATGATGAGGCGGAACATCCGTTTAGACCTAAAATGAAGTCTGCGCTGTGGCATTACGCAATGCAAAGCGCCATGCTTGCAGTGCGTAATGCCCCAACGCAGACTTAAGTTTGAGGTTTAAACAGATGTTCCACCTCATCATTCGCTGAGCTGATTTCGTAGATTGCAAAGATTGGCTCGTCGAGGGTTTTGCTGGTAAGTAGACGCGCAGTCATTTCTTAGAGTGATAGTTGAACATGCACCCATGTATTCAATATATTTGCGATACGATTTTTTCGTTCACTGATGAAGATGTAGGCCTTCAAGGTGTAGACCAAGGCTACCAATTTGGTGTTGAATATTACTTTTAACTACGTTATACAGTGACGAACTGTCCGAATTCCTAAGAGTTTTTTTCTTTCGTGACAAGTCAATATCATTGCTTCCCGTAGCACATATCTTCAGGTGCACACCATGAATACCGTGACACGAAACTCGAGATACTTCTACAGGCTAAATTTTCAGTTACAAAAAAAAGAAGAAAAACAACAACAACAACAACAACATTGTTTTAGGTGTTCATAACGTTTTAATCCACATACTTGACGGGAAACTACAAGCAGATCGATTGTGTTTTGAGTGTTATGTTTTATTTCGGCGTGTGCGGCTTCTTGCATGAGCATATATTGGCGACAATGCAGGTGAAAACTGAGTGAGAGGAAGAATTCAGAACGTGGTGCGTCAGCTGGAACACACGGACATAGACGTAGAAAGGACGGGACAATAGATAACAGCTGACTAACTCTTTTGCTCTGCATGTGCAATCGTATTTTTTACACGCTGTTCAGATATACATAAATTAACCATTAGCTTTAAATAATATTCACGCAAGAGCATTATTGACTTCATCGTTGCCCAATCTTCCTACGAGTTACCTGGGCGTGGCACACCGCAAATATTTTTCTTTGCTGTGAATTGTGATGGACAAGTGTTCTGGGCGTTGCACACCGCAGATGCTGTTTTTCTTTGGTGTGGATAGTGATGGACGAGGTGCCAACACATTCTTCCTCGTGTTCTTCGATGGCCAGTGCCTCAAGCATCTCACGTGCATCAGCGTTATTGTTTGTGTTGTGTAAGCACAACACAAATGTGAACGATGTTAGCACCTCGTTACTTACTATCCACACCAAAGAAAAACAGTATTTGCGTGTGCCACGCCCAGATAACTCGGAGGAAGAGCTGGGAAAGTTGAATGCATTAATTTTCTCGCCTAAATATTATTTAAAACTAATAATTAAATTACGTATACATGAAAAGCTTGTAAAAAAGACGATTGCATGTGCGAAGCAAAAGAGTACTAAATCTAAAGTTGGTAGTCAGCTGTCATCTATTCGCGACTCCAGCGAACTATAGGGGGCGCGCCGGTCAGGCGAAATGGCGGACGAAAGGAGGTCGTTTTCGTCGTTCAACAAGCCGACCACCATAAATGTCTTGCACTGCAGCGTAAAATTGGTCTTACATATGAAAGCAAAGCGATTTTTCGACGATAGAAACCTTCTTCTTGTCAGCGCGTAGGAATGACACGGCGGAAGCACAAAAACAATTACTGGAAACAACGTTTGTTTCTATGCTGCCTATGCGAGAACCAAGCAGAGATAGCAGACGACAGAGTCGAAACGACCTCCTCTCTGAGCTTCTCGGCGCTGCCGCTACGCGGCTTCGATTTCGCTGGAGTCGCGAATAGTCCTGTCCTTTCCACGTCTATTTCTGTAAGTTCAGCTCGCATAGAAAGCAGACTCCGTCCCAGCGTCTGCTTTCGATGCTTCTTTCGATACGACTTTCGATGCGTGCTGTGCTGCTTTTCCCCGTTGCTGCGATTTGGTTAAACTTTCACCGGGTCCTCAAAGATCGGGCTACTGCTCACGCCGTGTTTCAAAACTATGTTTCATCAAACGATTTCAATCAATAACGAAATATCACCCACGGCTATTTTTATGGCAGCCTGCCACCACAACTGCCACAACGCTGCCTGCCATGGATGGATGATACTGGCTGCCCGAGCTGTACATTGGCTAGAGGTAATATAACTCTACCAAAAAGATGGCCGCCAGAGGCCTCATTCGCGGAGCGGGCAAACGCGATCCAGAAAACAGACAGATATCAATGGTAAAGTCACATGCTGTGCACCGACATGCGTAATAAAACGACAGCGCAGTCCGTATCTATTCGATATGGCCTTAAATAGTTGCCGAGAAATCTCGGATCTGCCTTGCAACTCAGAGTTCTTCCACTAAGCTGTTACGCGACCGCTTTTTATTGCTATTTCTTATGCTCTACAACCCACAACAACATAAAAAAAGAAAAGAATTTTGACATTTGGGCATAGGGGGACGAAGAGAAGGAACCTTTGTCGCATTATTATATTACCAGGATTTTTTCCCCTTCTGCTTAGAAGTGCGCTATGCGTAGCAACAAAGTCGGAAAAAGCTCTCTGTATCTTTGAATATTTGATGGATCACTTAGGATACGCGTCGAGCTGGGATCGTCTCTTGCGTCAAAATTGAAAAAAAAAAACCCGAACGAATGCAGTAGCAACAACAAAAACGATTATGAAATGTTCGTGGATCGATGTCCCTACATTTCAGCAATAGCAAAATGTATATCGTGGTGCCCAAGAAGCATACACGAGCCTGCATGCGCCAGCCGTTCTTAGATGCGTACGTACAAAAAGAGGCACAAAAATATAATAGTCGTACGCACACAGTGATGCGCGCAGACGCACAAGTAGGCACAAGCAGGCCCATCTATAATGCCGATGAAACCGCTATTAAGAATGTACGTCGCCGAATGCCGTAGCTAATGCGAGTAGTTTAATTCCATCCTACATGTTTCTTGGCGTAATATATATGACTTCGTACTTTACCTTTGAGCAGACAAGAACGCTAAACCTGGTCCATCTTTGAGTGACAACACATTGACTCTCAATTTGCCTCACCTGTTTCGACACTGGGTCTTGCTAAATACGCTATTTTCGTAGTCATTTAGTAATTTTCGGATTTTCATCTTTTGCACAAACATGTCTGCTCCGGGAATGGAGGAGGAGGGAAGTAGGGGTGGGGGTGGAACAGCGAGCGTCGCATGTCGCAAAGACGTATTGCTGAGAATCGGGACATCTTGATTTTCAAGAACGCAAACCAAATGCCAAGTAGTAACCAAGTGTTAACTAAAAGGATACTCAATTAGAAACCGAGATATTGCCGCAAGCTTATTTTTATTCTCGGTAAGAATCATAGAAAACTCCAAAATCACAATCATGGGTTGAATTTTCTTTTGTATTTAAAACGGAAGCAAACATTGCGTTACGCGCATTTTCTAAGTAATCCTACAAAAAAGAAAAAGAAAAAAAAGAAAAAGAAAGGGGAGGGGCTTTTGCGATACCTGTTCGCGCTTTTATTCTAAAAGAAAAACCGGCCATAAATTTCTGTTTTACATTATTTTAAACGATCTTAAAGGAGCGGTGCAACGATATTCAATTTGAATGTTTTTCACTTTACACGAGCTTACTGGCACACCTGGGACTCAAGGATACTCACACGCAACACCACTGGCCAAGAAACTCCTTTGTTGCGGTGTATTTTCAAGGACAAAATCGATCATTTTCATTCAATCTATCCTTTGCAAAATTTGATGACGTAACGTGGGGATCGCAGTACACCCATATGACGATATTTAAATGCGGTTCATAGATTGGACCCGAGCATTGCGTGGGCACTCGATTTGGGCTCGTGATAATTACTAAGCTCGAGAAGCATTCGGGTAGTGGCCCGTGTCCAATCGCTGCAACGACGACGATAGCGAGCCATAACAATGTCTGGAACTCAGCGCGTGTCCTGTGCTTTGCCAACCCCAGCGCGTGGCTATGATCAACATTGGCGGCATATAACCGGCTCCAGATCACGTGGCCGCTTGTTCTGGCTGCGAGTTGAGGGGTGAACGCTGCTCGTTTTTCTTTAATTTTTTTCTGGGACTTCTATTGCGTGGGATGCAAAACGAACGCGACTTTCAGAGGTAATTAACGTCAGGGATCCGTCCTAAGCGGTATTTGCACAAAGTACAAAAATTGTTGCATCGCCCCCTTTAAAAAAATGAGAAGCCGTTTACAACTCCCTGTAACGCCGAATTAGAGCACCGCTCTTGAGGAGGAGGGGAAGGCACGGGGGGGGGCACGTGACCAGGGGGTCACGTGACCTGAGGACCACGTGACCCGGGGGGTCACGTGACCTCGGGGGGGGGGGTCATGTGACCTGAGGGGTCACGTGACCCGGGGCGGTTACGCCGACGGCGACGCCGACGCCGCCTCAAGCCGGAAAGAAGCGCCTAAGAGCTGCGCTCTAAAAAAAAACGCTCTTGTGTTTTTTTTTAACGATATACTTGGAGTGTTCTACTTTTTCTGTTCAAGGCGCAGTGTGTGTGTCTAATATATATTTCTTTTTCTCAGAACGGAGACGCGCAGAGACGAGAATATCGCCGAATCGAATAGGAAATATACGTGTCATTGCTCGGTTCCGGAACAAAATTGCTACTAAGCACGCGACCCCCGCTTAAGCTTTACGCGTTGCGGCTTCTTGGCCACACTTCGTTGCCCGAAGTCCGATCGCGGTCGACAATGAAATCCAATGGACCCAATCGAGCAAGCCCAAAATTGTGTCGTCATGGCCCCCGTTGTCTTCCTGAGTTCGCTGTCACCTGCCGAACCATTCACGCACAGAAAAAAGCGCAGGATCGCGGCGCGTTCATTCAGCGGGATTGCTTTAGTCGTTGGTACCACACATTACAAAAGAGACGAGTGACATGACGGCGATTTTTTTCATCGCTTGATTGGCTCCATCGACATGTCAGTAGCGTCGACCGCAGTTAGGTCTGAAAGTGAAAACAGAACAGAGTCGTACTATTTATTTACTTGAAACCGCGAGGCAAAGAGCAGGGGTGCGCTTTACGAGGAGGCATTACTAAAACGTTACTGGAAGGTGTAAACATATGTCGAGCACCACTATTGTATAAAAGTGGCGTACAATAAGTATTAATAAAGCACTTATATCGTGTATGTAAAATATTTCTGCGCGGTCGTTGTAAAAAAGTTTATAAATCAATTCTTGTAAGCATTGATCAAGGCTCATGACGCGTCGCCAGTTGCTTTTGTTGGTAATTGTTGAAACTTGGAAGTGCTTCTAACTTGACCCGGTAACCGTCGTAGAAAACTCTGGTTTATGTTTCAAAAACACGATATTTGTTTCTTGCTAGTCCCAAATTTATGGATGCTAACAATAGCAGAATAAAGCGTACACACACAGATAAGAGGAAAACAACAGTTTCGGGTATTTGCGATATTGAAAATTTACCAAGTCGCGTTAAGGTAATTTTTTATTGTACATAGTGTTTCAGTTCACGTGTGCCAAGATTTCTTGAACGCTGGGGCACGCAGCGGCTGTCAAACCAACGTAATATCGTTTACATCGTTATTATTAGGCAAGTCGAGGTGTTTTTTGCCCATGTGACAAACTGGCAAAATAATATGATTGATTAAGATTCATTCATTAAATATTAATGTTTGCGCGAACCCTTTAATACAAAAGTTATTGAGTGTCTTGAGAAATATTCCATCCTGTCGTTTTCATCTAGGTGCCTTCGTATCTCTAGTTTCTCTTTTCAACTTTAGCAAAATCTCGTAAGATAAAAAAAGAAAAGCATCCACGTGACTAAGGACCCCAACAATGCAGCTCGCTAGCGAGTAGCCGCGTGGGATGTTAAAAAAAATCTGCTTCGCTTTGTTTAAAGGTCGCAAAAAAATAATAAACACAAACGCCACCTCGATGGAAATGACACGATGGTATGTTTCTCATGGCGCTCTACATATTTTGCATTGAATGGTTTGCACAAAAATTAATATTTAAAGGGTAGCTAATTAAACTCTGTTAATTAAACAATCTGGAACATTGCAAAAAAATGTATCAGATCGCTGATTAGTACTGGGAACAAAGTTGCTTTTGTTCGACAAGCTTAGCGTGCACGAGCGTTTTTATGTCTTGGCAAATGTTAGCTGAAACATGGTTTATTGTATCGTGCTACCCTAGTAGTAGAATAGGTTTATTAAGAGGAAAGGCTAACCAAGATAACTTGACTGTACTTCGTTTTTACCTTAAGTCCAGACGCGGCCGACGCTACAAGGTGATTGGACCAATCGGACATCGTTAAAATGCCACCATCATGGTATTCGCCATGTTTCTGTGCTTGTTCTGTCATCAAGAAACCAATCATATAGAAAAAAGGCCCAGTGACTTATACTTTTAAAGCCACTTGATTGGTCCCTTTAGCTCGTAGCGTCGGCTGCGTTTGAGCTTAAGCTAAAACAAAGTTTTAATGCGAATAGCATTCTTTGGCTACTTCACGCACTTTTCGTCTATGTATCTATCTGGCTATCTAACCTCTTACACCGCGGGTCGATAAATGAATAAAAAAGACCGGCGCCGGCTGGGATTCGAACCGTTGACCCTTTGATCAGCAGGCAGACGCGCTAACCACAGAGCTATGAAGGCAGTCATTCAACGCACTCTAAACGGTTGTTTATATCTTACCATAGGACGCGCTTTACAGCGCTGTCACAGCTACCGGTCGCGCGCGTTCCATGCACGAGGGCTCATTCCACTCTCGTGAGGCTGAGCACGGCCGCTAGCTCACCCTCTCCCGCGCTCGGGAGAGGGTGATGTAGCGGCCGTGCTCAGCCTCACGAGAGCGGAATGAGCCCTCGTGCATGGAACGCGCGCGCACCGGTAGCTGTGACAGCGCTGTAAAGCGTCCTATGGTAAAGATATAAACAACCGTTTAGAGTACCGTTGGTTGAGACTAGCTGAGACGCCAGAAAGTCTGGTCGGTACCATTTTGAGTGTTTGTGCGTATGGCGCGTGCTTTGCTCGCCTTCCTAAGTGACACAAACGCACGTGCTGGGCTGCGGAGATCGTGCGCAGGGCTGTGAACGTGTCAACAAATTTAGAATCGCCTCAAGAGTGGGCTGGCGTATCTAGAGTGTGCCGGCCACCTGACGAACGCGCATAACTCCGCACCGTTTGATGCTATTCGCATTAACGTAGATAATCATTCCGAAAGGATGGGTTCTGCTGATTTTTTTATAGAGTTGTTTTGCGGGGAATTTAGCTTGACACGGTGCGATTAAAACTCTATATTTTACGAAGATTCAATAAGCAGGTTTTGCAATGCCAGCGCGCTGAGCGGACAGATTATAGCAGGTTTTACCTGAACAGGATCTTGCAGTTGTCTTCCTTGTGCGTTTTTAGCATGGTTGAATGAGGGGAGCGTCCAACCCCGCTTTTTACTTATTCATAAATATCTATACGTGTGGCTAGAGATTAGACCAGAGGCGCTGTGGCCGTGTCCGACAAGTCTGCAAAACGCGCAGAACGGCCAACGAAAACTCATAGAACTAAAGTACATATTAAATCTAACTATAAGGGGTTTGGGTGAAAGGAGTATTGTGCTTCGCTCGCCACAAAAATAAACTACGCACCGGCGAACGCTCAGTTTCTGCTAAAATGCAGCATTAGCGGTGGGGACCAAATGCCAAAGTTTCGAAACTAATTGTTATTTCATTCAAAACCTATCATCAGTTTTTATTATCAATATCACCGAGAAGCTGGGGAGCGCTCCTGGTCTGCATAAGTTCAAACATTACCTTAATAAAAATTTCCCAAAATCGACTAGAACGTTTGAATAAGGTAATGTTAATTTATAAATCTTTTGCATTTAGTTCGAGCCGCTAGCGTTACATTTGGGCAAAGGTAGAGCATTCGGCGATGAGTAGTTTATTTTTGTTTAAAAAGGAGAAGTGCTTTTTTTTTTTTTGCCACTCGTTTGGTAGAAACAAGCGCCCGCGGCCTGTTTCAAGATACACAAAACTGTGTGTAAGAACCACCGGACTGTTCGATTCTGCCAACGTCTTTTCGAAAGAGCGTTTGTCCAGAGTACGAGGATGTATACCAGGGGAAGTGGTGGGGAGACCGGTTTCTCCGTCGTCACGTTGTTTGCTCAAGAGCTTGGCAGACAGCGATCCCGCGATATTTGATCGAAGGATACGTGAGCAAACAAAAGAAACAAGATTCAAACTTCTATTGCAGCGCAAAGTGCCGAGTAAAAATGTATTGTTATACTATGTCGCAGGTTAGGAAAAACACGACAGGCCCTTCGCCTTAAAGCCCTCTCTATCCACTCTAACAGTGCGAAGGCTGGAGCCTGGACAGAAGGTGAGAGAAGAGGCGAGTTCATTTGCCCTCTCCAGCGTTCGCTCTGCAAAAGTAGAAACAATGGAGGGCTTTGAAGGAGGAGCTGGTCCTGACATTTCGTAACAGGAAACAGTATACCCTCGCACAAATACGAGAGCAAGGTGCATAAAACTAGGAAAGGCAAAACCCTCAATAAGTAACAACAAAACCAAAAAGCGCTGCGACAAAAAAAGAAAAAAAGGGATGTACGAATATGAAGTGAAGGGCCGTAAGTTGGAGAAAGCATGTGCCAAATGCCACAAAGTGTTTTGCTAAAATTTTAATGCACCAAAAAATGAACTCCGTCGAATTGTGACTTCTGAGGAATCCAAAACATATAGATGCAGTAAGTAGCGTCCAGTCGCGCTGGTCCTGTATGATATGGCCCTATTTTCCTTAACTCCAGTCTCGGAATCGCTTCGTCAGGGCGGTTGCAGGTTCTGAGCTTGAAATCCGAAGCAACGCAGACGTAACTTGCACGTAAAGATAAACCTTATTGGGCTATACCCCAAAACGAGGTGTTCTTCTCAGTTCGCTCGAAAAATAATAACTCGATAAACTTGAGCCCACGCATTTCATGCGTGGGCTCAAGTTCAAGGTATTACTGGCGCGTACCGTATATAAAGGATGCGAATTCTCACGCGTTTTCATCACCGGAGAAAATTGATAAGTGTTAGCAATCCTGAACGCTCGCAACGTCTATCTGATCACAAAATCATATTTCTACGTTGCAATATCACTGCTAAGATTACATTGTCTTTTATAATCGTAGAAAAGGCGTGTGGCGATATTTGTACTATTGCAATGTCGTGTATTAGAGTCGTGATCGTCCAAGACGGCGTACTGAATCTTTTTTTTTCTTTTTTCATCCACTGTACCCTGCAAGCCTATCAAGAAAAATAATAATAAAGCTTTAGGCTATAGAAAACTGTCTGTCTATACTCTGTTACGGCATTGAGTAGCAGTGCGTCCCCTTTTTAGAGGGGCCGCTGAAACAGCTAACGGCGGCGTATAGAAGCGGTCGCCGTGCTGACGACCCGCTGTGCTTGTTGTAGTGGTTGCAGGTGTGTGTACGCGCGGCGCAGAGCGGTCGTTTCGGTCGCTCCGGTTGCAACGGACGCAGTCGTAGGTACGCGCTCGTTGCACATGTCTGAACCAGCCTTCCCCCGTCCTCCCGAGGCGAAAGTCAACGTGGCGACATCGTTTGACATCACGTACCAGAGGTAACGCTGAGATGTCAAACGTTGGTTTGGTTACGACTTGCCCCAACCGCAAATCGAAGAACGCCCGAAAAGGTCTGCGTTTCGTCGTCCTCGGAACCCGAACATGACTCCGAAGCGCTGCTATCGTCCACACCGCACGTCGGAGTGGCGTCATAGGAAATCATCCCCAGGCCGGCTGTCCGCCGAAGAATTTCAACCTCTAACGGCGTCAGGTCTTCGAGCGTAGAGAACTGCGCCATGATCGAAGCTCGAATGACAAAGAGGTTCGGCCGATGCGGCTACCTCGGGATCACTGCGCGGCGGAACGTCGTCCAACGCCATTGGCCCGAGATTCTTTTGATAAGCGTGCGAAGACCAATGAGAGCGGTTTCGTTTTCGGATGGATCCGAGTTTAGGCGGCCTTCAATTACATTTTTATTAAAGAAATAATCACCGTATGACTATACTTTTTGGTTTTTAGGGATACTCAGGGCGTCTAAACTCAGCTGTCATCATCAAAACACGAACTCAAAAACCACTTGAGGGCCCCTTTAACTTTAATTAAACTAGCTTCAAACCAGTCCATAGTTTTAATTGCCGCAGTTTGTAAAGACGAAAAGGCATCTGAATAATTGGACGCTCTAGATAAAATAACGGTGTCGTCAGCATATTGAAATAGTGAAATTGGTACCACCATGGAGAGGTCATTAACATAGTGATTATATTACAGTGGACTTAAGACCGAGCCCGAGGGGACACCCGCTTTGATTGAAAAAAATCCGCTTTGATACCCTCCAAATGAAACACATTGACGCCTATCCTGTAGAAAGTTTTCCAGTAAACGTAGAAAAGAGCCTCGAAAGCCTAACTTTGAAAGCTTTGTTAAGAAAATGTGATGGCTAACACTGTCAAATGCCTTGCGGACATCAAGGAGCAGTGCGCGGGCGACTTGATTCCGTTCTAAAGATAAATTGAGCATGGCAGAAAAGTCCTCAAGGAGCATTTGAGTACCTCGGCCTTGTGTGAATCCGTACTGATAAGGAGATAGTAAACTGTGTTTATGTAAAAAGCTATTCAAAGTTATCCACAAATGTTTTTCCAGTATTTTAGCAAAGCAAGACAGAATGTAAATAGGCCGATTATGTTCTACGTTATTTCGCGCTCCCTTGAATAATAAAATCACCAAAGCTGTTTTCATTGCTAATGAAATGATACCATTATATATAATGTGATTAAAAATCGAAAGTAGAACAGCCCTAATCCCTTCAAAGTTTCTGCGCAAGTCATTAACTGAAATACCGTCGATACCTGGAGATTTATTGTGCTTAAGGCTAAAAAGGATTGACCTAAGCTCTTCTTCAGAGAGAAGAGGAAGATAAGTCGGGTCTAAGACACTATTGTTTAAGGTACATGAAGCTGGGTGTTGTCCTGCAATACCTGATACTTGAGAGAAAAAATGTTAAATTCATTAGCAATACTCGTACCATCAGTAGAGAATCGCGAAAAAGGTAGCTATCATTGCTTTTAGTGCACTTCTTCGTACCATGGAGATCGTTAATGAGCGACCAAGTTTTTTTTTATATCAGAACGAGCGTCCTTAAATTTATTTCTAAAGTACTTGCGTTTGGCCTGACGAATCATGGCATTAACTTTATTTCTGTATTGCTTAAATTTCAACCGTAGCATGGTGTTACCGGGGGAGCGTTTTGACTGTGCCCATAGGAGATCTTTTCTTTGATTGCTGCCAATATTTCTGAAGATACCCATTTCTGGTCTATGTTGCGATGTTTAATTTTTACAGTGCGTGTAGCCGTCTTATTAAAAAGGTTAAAGTGAGCTACAAACTGTTCATAACCGTCAGCTGGAGATGTAGTTAGAAGAAAAGTATTCCAATCATGTTGCTCCACAAGTTTCTCGAAGGTCCTGAAATCAACAACTCCCTCACAGCGCCGACATAAGTCAACGGCTTAGATATCTGGGTTAATGAACAACAGACAAAATAATGATCAGAAAGTTTAGTTTCAATAATTGCAGACTGGATTACTTCGTTCTGAGCTCATATGTTTATATGATCAATGTTAGATACCACCAACTGGCCAGATAGAAATTCCTCCCGTGTTGCATTCTGAATTGTTTCTTTTAAGCCCCATTTAGACAAAACATCAAGATAGTCTGCGACTATGGTCACTGTGGGACGAAATATGTCAATATTAATATCGTCATTTACACATACAAAGCCTGTCAGTTGGACGACGAAGCCATAGAGTTCCCAGTCGTAGATTTGGAGCGCGAGGATCTGGTAGCACAGAGCGTTTCCCAGGGAATCTGGTATTCGGCACAGAGCTTCTGCAGCGGCGAGGACCCGAAAAATGGCTTTCAAACACGACGAGAAACAAAGCGGTAGCGCGAGGAATGCGAGGAGCACGAGCGGACATTCCATCGCTCGGGAGAAGTGTGTTTCGCCGTCTCGCCGTAGCGGGGCGCCCGTTACATGACTCTCCTCTCATCCGTTGTGTGCCGCTCTACCTTTTCACTCTCGGCGGCCGCGTCTCCTGGCGATCTGCCAGGCTTTGTCAGTATAGAGGAGGCTATGGTACAGACAAAGGTGGAAGATAGGTATCTTACACCGTGGTAAAGACGAAAGCAGCTAGCCTTTGCCTCTACCAATTATTCATCCATATCAGAGCCCGGCTTTCCGACGTCCCCGAGCACTCTCGTGTCACTCTGTCCGTCGATTTCTATATGTATAGGGCGAATACACGCCTCGGGAGTTCGAGTTTTGTCACCGCGAGAGCGAGATCTAACTTTCTTCTCAAGATAAGATGAGATAATAATGGCGTTTGCTATTTCATGGGGACGCCTCCGCGCCGATTGGTAGCATAGTGCGCACGCGCCATGTTTTCGCGTGGCGAGGACAAAAGCAGGTGAAAAGGCGTGGACGTATGCAGGCGATCAAAGCCTTATACCCGTGCCACACGGGCAACTCGAATGCCATTTACAACGAATGACATTTGAGCGGACGGCCAATCAGCGCGCGACACTCCGGGCGTAGCGCATTCCATGCGCTACAGATTGCGAGCTAATTCGCCCATCACACAAATGTCATTTGTTGTTAATCGCATTCGAGTTGCCCGTTTGGCACGGGTATTAGTCACCTTCTTGCAGATTGTATTGCAAATGAAAGGCGGCCCCATAAACATCGTAACTATGATCGAACAGTTGTAAACTCTATTTAATACAGGCTCTCTAGAACTCGATGAACGCCATTATTGCTTGGTCCGTTAGCATCGGGGGCACCTTGGTATTTTTGTTTTTAAACGGGTAGCTTTCCAGGGCCAACCAACCTCAGGAGCTGCGTAAACACTAAATCTGTAGGTCGGCCAGCTCAAAAGCGCTCTACCTTCTTAAAAAAACACACACACAAAAAAACGGCCTTGTTGTTTGTGTTTAGGGGTGGCGTGGAAGCCGAGTGCGCTGCTGAATTAGCTGAGGACTCTTGTTTTTCTTTATTGCCTGTTTTGACAATTGCACCAATTACATACATGAGAATGTCTATGAAACCCCACCGACGTCTGCTAGACCAGTGCGGTTACATTTCAAATTGTTTAAAGGGATACATCAACGAAATTTGAAATATTCCCGTCGTGTTCAAAAATAGGTTGAATATGATCCACAATATCCGTAAATGACAATCGCACGTTTGTATTTTGATCCCGGTGGCTGTATTTTTCGCTATAAACGGTCCACTCTGGCAAGCGCTCGGAGAAGGCCCAGCTTAGAGCACGTGACATCCAACGCAATCGTGACGTAGGTCATCTCAAGACGAGCAAAGCTACGGCGAGCCTGACGTCGAGAGGATGGCCTAGTCGTGCCAGCCACCGAAGCGGCTGCTTTTGTGCGAAGTTTGAGTGACGGGTTAATCTTCTATAATCTTGTAGGGGGACAATAGCGACTTCTGCGACACACAAAGGGATTCTCGGGAAGAGGGGAGTTCCTCCTTCCCCCTTCTCTCGTCGTGGCCGGAGGCGAGACGACCTCCGTCCAGACATGTACACGTTACCCCAAAAAAAGTAACTAAATACCGTTACTCGTTACTCGCTCAAAAAGTAACTAAATACGTTACTCGTTACCGATTTTCAAAAGGAACGCGTGAGTTACCTCAAAAGTAACGAGTTACTTTTCACGTTACTTTGACGACCTAAATACACAAATGTTTTTGTTTCATGGTTTATTGTTTTCTTTTTAGTAGTCGTTGCCCTTAACCAGCAACTGCCTGTCGAAGTTTTCATCAGTTATGTTTCCCGCTTCCTTGAAAATACATTTACGGTGACGTTGAAGCGTCGTTCTACTGACGCGCTCAAAGGAACGACAGTGTTGTGCTTCAGCAAGAGCTGGTGAATCTTCGGAAACTGCGCCTTCATTGAGGACAGCGGGTAAGGGGTTATGTGCCTTCCCGTGTTTGCAACCTCCGGGTTTACATTCGGTCCGTATCCGGTTCTAGAAAGTTCAATTAACGAACATGATTGTGCTCGCTGGGTGAAGGACATTCTCAGCTGTAGAGTTCAGTACAGCAACGTTTATCGCTGGACACGTCAGTCGAACTGTTCGACTGACGTGTTCAGCGATACATGTTACTGTATTTTCATACTGTTTATTTGTTTTTCGGGTTTTCCATCTGCCTTTGTCGCAATAGACACATACTAAGGCTAGAATAAAAACAAGGCCGTTAAAGCGGTGTTGTACACGTTACTCCTCAAAAGTAACGAGATACCGTTACTCGTTACTTGGCCTTAAAAGTAACTAAATACCGTTACTCGTTCCTTTTCTGAAAAAGTAACTAAATACGTTACTCGTTACCGAAAATAGTAACTAGATACAAGTAACTCGTTACTTGTAACGCGTTACGTACATGTCTGCCTTCGTCACTAGCTGTCAAGGTTCCTAGACGAGCATTACAAACGAGGCGTTAGCGACATCCACCAGGTGCTCTTTGCTAATCGTTTAATTCGTTTTAAAATTCCCTTTTGAGACTTTTTTAACAAGATATTGGTATGTTCCATGTGATACTGCTCTTTTGAACACATATAGACCAAAAATGAGCGCCGAAACTTCGTTGTAGTATCCCTTTAAGGCACACCAGCATTTTTAGAAGTGGCAACCAGTCCGGGATTTCGGGCTGGGCTGCAAGAAATGTTCGAATGTATGTCACGCTCTCAATTAAGTTTTGCCGCATTGACCGTACATCGACGTCCGCATGGCGCACATATATTCTCGTTTTCCGAATACTGTGAAGACAGAGTCCTATATTCATGTCGTGCTTATCCCCACCTTCAGTTTTCATGGGTAAAACCGAATATGATGCGGAATTAAAGGAATGCCCTTTTTTAGTGCGCGTTAGAGAATATCCCAAAAGAAAACCGGGTCCAAGCATTCGATGAAGACATGTTCTATGGTCTCTTGTCTCTTACAGAGCAGGCAGTTGGTTGTCCACAGAACAAATATCCCATTACTCTCAAACCTTGACATAAAAAATATATGTGCCGCTATGCAGTCAAAAAAAAAAAAAAAAAAAAGATTGGTCCACTGGTTTTATTGTCATTCTTTTAACTCTTTTTAATACATCCTGGCCTGTTCCCTGCGAATACAGTGATCTGTAAAGCGGTACGTGCAATAAGACGCCAACTAAACATTTATACAATCTTTTCCGCCTAACATCACTAAGGTATTCTAGAAAAACCGCACCTCCAACATCTTAAAAGAGAGCAGCACTTCTCGCTGGTAACCACGGATACTCCCACACGCCTCTCTACTGGACGACACCACAAATTCTGATAGTATATTTCGCAGCCTCACCTGAATAACTGCACGCGAAAACCCATCATTTTGATCACGAAGAAAAGTAAACCGAAACACAATTTGACAGATAAACAAGCGGGACAGTCCTAACCCACCGCATCGCACTGAACGGAACAAATTCGTTCGGGAAGAGCGCTCCCAAACTGAACCCCAAATAAAATCCGCAAATACTTTGTGTATCTTTCGCTTGTTGATACGCGACGTGGCCAGCGCTTGCGGCACATACCACACTTTCGATATCAAACAAATATTATATATTGTAGCCCGTGCAAACATAGACAAATCACGACCTTTCCAACTTTCTAATTTTGTCCTGACCGTCTCCCTCTCCTAATTCCAGTACTGCGTGCATTCTCGATAATATTCGAGAGGCACACCAAGATACTGAACTGGTAATTCCGTCCACTCAATGTTCAAAAAAACACTAGGCGTCGCGTCCCGGTTACTGTGCCAAAACCCGACACATTTATCCCAGTTAATCAAACTACCCGATTTCTTGCAAAAAGAAGATGCAACCGTGACCACCTCGCGCACGCTATCTCGATCAGCACAAAAGGCAGCAACGTCGCCCGCGTACGCCAGAACTTTCACCTCGCTTGACTCAATAGACCGATCTCACCAGCCAGTTTGACTACGCCACCGCTGCCGCAGTGCATCGAGGGAACTTTAGTCTTTCTGCGCGTGCGACAACCACGCTGGAGCTCTGCGCGTGTAGAGCACGAGACTGCACGAGCTCTCGCATTCACGGTCTTTCGCCTCCTGTGAACTAAAGTTATGGCGGCGTCACGCATGCGCTGAACGGTTAGTGAGATCGGTCTATTCCAAAACCATTATTTTTTTAATAAGTCGCAAACAAAATGGTTCTAAATAAATAACAAAAAGCAAGGGCGACAGTGGACAACCTTGCCTCACAGAAGAGCGAACGTCAACACTCTCACTAACATTTTTATTAACAATTAATCACGTAGTACAGTTTTGTAAGCCATCCTGAGACCGTCTAGAATAACACTACCTACATTCACATATTCCAGAATACTGAAAGGACCTGATGCGATGCGCGGTCGAACGCTTTCTCCAGGTCAAGCTGCAGCATTGCAACTCGACTGGAGAAAACGTCGCAGCATTCTGAAATGCTTCTTGCGGCATGTATATTCGTACAGATGGTGCGCCCTTTTATACCCCGCGTCTGATGTGGCCCCAATAAGCATTTAATTACACACTGTAATCCTTGAGCAAGGACCTTCATGTACTGAGCTACGGACTCAGCACGCAAGAACGGGAGGAGCAGAGAGCAGGTTGCGTGAGAGAAACGCGCGGAGCGGAGAGGGTTGGAAACAGTCAAAAGAGAAGCAAAAACAGTAAAGAGCGCGCGGAACGAGTAGTGGAAAGGGTAAGGAAGCGCGCTCCCCCTCTATTGGTGACCCAGAGAATACAGCGCAAAGGCTTTGTATCCGGGTGGTGCTAAACGAAAGCGCGCGCAGCGCCACAAAGAGGCAATGGTGTGACGTAATCTGTTTTCACACGAAACTTTCATACCAGGCACCGTCTGAACTAAGAGCACCAACCACTCCAGGCACAGAAAGATTAAAGGCCATTCTGCCCTAGCCACAACGCCATTAGCCGCCCTACAAAGCTACCGCATTTAAACACGTTCGGCCGAACGACGAAACATGCAGCCAATTTTTACCATGTTTTGACGATTACCATGAATCGCGCATACACAAATAGTTGGCGCCGACTTGTTGGCGGGTGAATGATAAAAAGAAAATAAATATTATACCGCTGAAAACCGTGAACTGGACCTGAGCTTCAAGTTCTCTACGCCTGCGTTGCGGGCTGCGAGAAACCCGGACATTCCTGGTTCTTATGTCGCGTGTCAAGCTATTCCTTAAATTGCATTCCATGCTTCATACGAAGTACAGATGTGCGGGTGACTCGCTTTTGTTTCTCGACGCAACGCAGTCAAACTCACTCAGACGCTCTCAAATGCAACGGTGCGTAGGGGACTTTAGACTGTGAGTACAGTTGGGGCAACGTAGTGGAGTCTCCCGCGGATGAGATGGTTGGCTTCACTGCACGACATGTTTTTTGATGCCTAAATGGCTCCAGCACACGGAAACTACACGTACTATTTGCCCTCATTCTTGCCCTTGCCACTGCTCGGAGCTGACAGGCATTGTGTAACTATCTAGGATGCGCTGGCCACGCGCACGAACTCTCAAGATGGCACATGCCCCCGAAGTTCCTTGAGTGGAACGGCCTTAAGCTACATATAAATATTTGCCACATGCACAGCCGCGGAATTTATACCTAAGTCACATGGGAGCGTAAAGGTACCTTTGGTACAGGTACGTGTAGTAAACGTGGCTGGAGATCGTAATCACACGGCGCATAAATGTCCCTTTCGCTAAGGGAAGTCCTGTGTTAATCGGAGCTCGCCAAGCTCCCTTTACAACTACAGGAGTAGCCTCGGACCCAGGAACTCAAAATAAAAATCACAGATATATAAATATATCTTGTTTATTGCATTATAACAAATTGAACATATGTAAGCAGCCAGATTATGAAATGATTGTGAACACAAATGTCAATGGACTAACACATCAACGAGGAACGTATAGACGCTTTGCAGCAGTTGTGCATGGGCGCCGCCATAACTGACCTTCAGTTTTTGTCTCCACTTATTTCGTTCACTTCACTTGGTCATTACCAGAACAGGCCGGGTTTTTGCCATCTTAGATGCCATGGTGTGTTGGCCTTTAAGGAGGCTCGTCGAAACCCACTTCAGTGGCTCGGTACCTCGGTAAGACAAGAGAAGGTCAGCTATGGCGGCTGTAATCTGGCGCGTGTGTAAAGCGTCTATAGTCGAGCTAGCAGGTAGCAGCGGCGGCACGTGGAAAACAACGTCTGCTACGAACCAGAACGCGATGGACCACTGCAAGCTCTTGTTTGAGGTTGTAGACGAGTCGTCCGACTCTCCCGCCCAGGACCTTTTATCCACTATGGTTCCGGGGTCGTCGTCGTCGTCCATCCCTTTCGATGGCGTGACTGGCGTAACCGTGAGACTCCGACGTGGTTCGTTTCTGCCGTGCACTATTTAGCTTTTTCAGTGAGAACTAGGGATGTCGTGAACCGGTAGAGGTTCGAGTTCAACCGGGTTCGACTTTTTCGTACTTATTGTGAAAAGTTCGACAAAGGTTCTACTCAGGTTCGATTGCTATGCGCATGCGCGACAAACTGGCCAGTTGGCTTCGGATTGAATGGCGATGGCTAAGGGATGAATTAAGGACAGCACTGATGGGTTATTTCAGTTAATACAGTACAAAAATTAAGTTATTAACTTCTTCATTGATTAGAATTAGTTTCTTTTAATTGCAACTGTTCATAAAATTCAAATTACCATTTGCATAAAAAAAACCAAAAAAACTCTAGACCTAAACATGCTTGTACCAAGGTCTGGCTGCACGGTCCACAGAGTCGAACCGGTCGAATCGGGTTAAAAGTTCGAAGGTTCGTCGAACCGGTTCGAACCAGTCAAACCCCGAAAGTTCGACCTAAAAATCCGGTTCAACTTAAGTTCGGGACACCCTTAGTGAGAACTTTGCGGAAGAATGGAGCTGCTAAACAGAAAAACGTCGCCACCTCGCAATGCGCGCTCTCCGTAGCGGCCCCGGAGTCAAGGAGTCACTGACTCCTTTCACGTGACGGCCAAAAATCACTTCCGGTGCACGTAACTCCGGGGCTTCGGAGTCAAGCACCGAGGCACTGAGTCCGGAGGCGGTGCACGTAGAGTCAAAGGAGCTAAAGATACAAAACTTCAAAGTATAAAACAGCGAGGACGAGGACGGGAACAGGACATCTTTCAGTTAGCAACAACATAGAATGGCGCAACGATAAAACCGCCCCCAAAGGTTTCAACGTTCTCAAAGAGGGAAAGGAGATAATTGTTATAAAGGAAAGGGAATTTACTGTAAATATAAAAGTTTAAAAAGCGCTGGCGTCACGACGAGGTATCACTAATCTAGTTATCTCCGATTACTTAGATTTCGACCTCTGTCTTTGTCAATGATAATGAAGGTGCAGAATTGTTGTTGTTTACAGTCCCCATAGCAAATGATTCAATGATTTCTCTTCCAAATCTGTTGTTGTGCTCGCCCAGTATTCTAGTATCAGAGAAATGAGGAGTACAGTCATCGCACGTGCGGCTGTGAACGACCATTGGGTGATACGACTCATTTGAAACCTTTGATGCTTCCAAGTTGTGTTCTCTGAGTCGATGGTTCACGCATCTCCCAGTCTGTCCAATGTACTGACTGCCACAGCTTAGTGGAATTGAATAAACCTTTCTTTCTTCGCATTCTACAAACTGTTTTGGCATGCTTTACACTGCACCCTGTGGGACTGTCGCTCCCCTTAACTTTTTTACACATCTGTTTAAGGCGCATACGTCAGGAAAAAACAACACTCGTGTCGAACTTGGACGCAATAGATCTTAAACGGTGCGCGGAATTGTGCATGTAGGGAATCACAGCGAGGCGACCTTTCTTTTTGGAAACAGCTGCATGTAGGAAATCACAGCGAGATGATATTTCTTTTCGGAAACAGCTAAAGATGACGTCCTTTCCTGACTGGTGACGATTTCCGGCGAGAAAATCCAGAGGAGCTCTGACTCGAGTCACTCCGTTCGGAGGCAAAGGAGGCGCTACTGAACGCGCCCAATGGAAACTCGTAAACGCAGATGATATAGAGCCAGTGTGGCCAGACGGGTCGCAAGTTTTAAAACAAGTCTCATTTAGGTGCGCCCTTAGACTTAGAGAAAAAAAAATAAAGTGCCCCAAAAGCAAACACAAGTAATATTTAGGTTTTAGATGTGATATTTCACGCACAATAATAATAAACTGCGTGTCAAACCAATTTCGAGGAATAATTGTTTATCGCGCGCTCCTCTCGCTGTTTAGCAGGAATGCAATCGACATCAACTCAAACTGCTCCGTTTATTTATCGTGTGATTCAGAACGCCGTTTACTACAGGTACCTTCAGCTAAGGGACCTAAGCTAAAAGTACCTTTACGCTGCCGTGTGAATCGGGTATTACTTTACGTGCTAATAATGCGAGGAAGCAGAGGGAAGGCACCAGGGCACGTGGCCAATCGCCGTTGCGTACTTAACGACGGCGCGTTTCTGCTGAATGTGCCGCCATTGTTGGAACGCTTGGGTCCTCTGTAACGATTCTTCGGCTGCCGCCGCCGCTGCTATCGCCACGACCAGCTCCGAGGTTCGCTTTCTTTCGATTCCTGGTTCCGGCTCCCTTTATGTTCGCCGAGGCCCAATGAATGGGCCGGTAATGAGCGCGCCTCTGAAGAGATTACGCAGGCAGTTCTGGTGCTGCGTCTCTCTCCACTGCTGGCTTCGTTGTCACCCTCCTCTTCTTCTTTTTTGCTCTTTTGTCTTCCCTTCCCTGCCCTTAAGGAAGGTCTTCTTCATTGCTACACCTTGTTCGTGGCCCGGTTCATTTCTCCCGCTCCGCGTGGAATAAAAGAACGGAACGAAAAAGGACAGTGGCGCGAATCGTACGCCGCCTTTCAGTTCCACTGCTTTGTAGAATGTTCCCACTCCAAGACGTGAATGGATCTGATGGATTCGACGTAGTTAATCGAATTACGGTGGGGCGTGTATTTATATAAACGAAACAGTCAATTAGTGCGACATATGCAAGACGAAAACACAAATAATTTTACAGGCACATTTGACAGTAATGCTGTTGAAACGTGGGCTAGTTGGTGAAGCATGTTTACGGGTAAAACAGCGCGAACAAGGACACAGGTCAGAGAAGATGTACACAGACGGAGCGCTGACAGGCTATTTTAGTATATATATATATATATATTTTTTTTTTTAATCTTTCCACCATACCTTGTAGGAACCTCTGACAAATGCTGATATTATGTCGTAAAGCAACATCTTTTCGCAATACATCGGGCGATATTCTGAGGCTTTCCAGGCTTCCTTTAGAAACCATGCTGAGTTATCTTGCAACAAGTTGTGTTGAATGAAGCAGCCAATAATAGAACGCTAGGGGAGGATATAATGCACCTAAAACGAACACTGAAAACTGCAGCCCACAAGAGGTGTATTTTATTATTATAAAATCAAGGCTATATTTTGCAAATACGTTTGGTTATGACGCTAATTTGAAAGGGCGATAAAAGTTTCACCCTCATATTTTTGCCTGAAGTTTCGAAGCCTTTACACTGATTAAAATCTTCACTTTCGTTGTCCAGGTACCAAAACATTAAGTAGTCTGTTATAACGCCTGCTTTATAAAAAGAAGTGCACAAATCAATTTTGAGGAATAGTCAAGAAAGTGTGACCAACAGCTAACAATTAAGCCATTTTATATTCACGGCCGTTGAGGTCGGAACAGTTCCAAGTGCCAAAACATTTCTCGACAGTCATCGGGAAATGTTGGGGTGCAGTTTCAGCACAGTCATCAGCGCTAATCAACAAGAGCGCTTCCTATGAAAAGAGGTAAGAAAAAAAGGTCAATGCAGGGTTTGCGAATTTCGCGATAATCGGTCCTTCCTACATCAGCCTCTGACTGATGTCGGAATGACTTGCCTTTTTCTACTGATGCAGGAAGATTTTAGAAAAAAGCTGCTCATCCCATCGTCGTGCCTTGTTGCTCGGTATGGTGAACGATCCCAGCGCCTATGGCGGTCAGGTCCATGCATTGATATGACACTGGCAGTGACGTGAAGAGGCAACATTGCACGTAGAAGTTTACGTGTGTGGGTGAATGCTTTTAGCGTGACACGTTTATAGGCTAGGTTTTCAGGTTAAAGGAAGCCTCAGAAAGCGCAACCACAAATTTCCACGCTAAATTTCGCGGGGAAAACGGCGTCACATGGCTTCATGCCGCGTGACCTATACAAAAATCGGTTTCCCCGCTAAATTTAGCGAAAGAAATGGCGTCACGCGACCCATACGGAAGTTCAGTTTCCCCGCTAGATGTAACGGGAAATCGACGTCACGTAACCTCAATACCAATTCAGTGTTCCCGCTAAATTTGGCGGTGAAAATGATGACACAACTTCATGTCAGATGACCTAAACGCGAATCAGTCTCCCTACTAAATTTAGCGGAACTATTGACGTCACGCGATATGATGTCCCGTGAGGTATACGCAAATTCTGCTTCCCCACTAGATTTAGCGGGAAAATTGATGTCACATGACCTACACATAAATTCAGTTTTTCCGCTTCTCGTCTTTCCCCATAATCCTTAGACTCAGGCTGATCCGACAGGGAAAGTCACTGGGTCAGTGAGTCAATGCGTGAATGGGACGGAGAGGAGCGGGTGGAGTCATTGGGGTACAGAGAAGTGTACGGTTTATAGAAGTATACTTTTTTTTTAGTACCGAACGGTTTCGAAACGCAAGGATGGAACTCATTTCACCAATACTTTTTTTATGAGTGAGGTGCTGCTTAGAACTTGAATTAGCATGCCTTTTAAAAATGATGCACATGTATTTGCTTATTCTGAATACAAAGGTACGCTTGATATACGTAAAAAAGAAATAGCTTAGACATTTTTATTTGTATTTGAATACTATTGCGGTATTTTCTATACAATGTTGCAAAGATTCGGATGATTAACATTGCAACTGAAGTAATTTTTACCCATTCTTTTTATGGTGCCCCCCCCCCCCTCTCAATCACGTATAGTTCTTTGAAACCTCCAAACATTTAAGATGTAAAAATATTAACGTTTTCGTGACTGCTCACAGAAATGCAAAAAAGGCATGCTAAAAATCGGTTATACCAAAGAACAACAACAACAACAACAACAACAACTGTATCTATACTTTGTCTTCAAAAAAATGAAAGCCGTTTACAACTCCCTGTAACGCCGAATTGGAGCGCAGCTCTTGAGGAGGAGGAGGGAAGGGTACTGAGGGGAGGGTATACCCCTCCTCCTCTCCTCATTCTTTAATCTCCTCCGCGGGGGTCACGTGACCTCGGGGGAGGGGGTCACGTGACTCTGGGGGGGTCACGTGACCCCTCTCCCGTGGTCCGCCTAGGTCACGTGACCCCTCCTCCTCCGAGGTCACGTGACCTGAGGGGTCACGTGACCCCCCTCCCCTCCCTCCCGAGGTCACGTGACCTCGGGAGGGGCTCACGTGGACCCCTTCCCCCTCCCCCGACGCCGACGTCGACGTGACCCCTGGGCGGGGACGGGCTCGCGCGGTGCATTATGGGATGATTTCCCATAATGCACCGCGACGGCCGCTCGCCGACGGCGACGCCGCACGTCGACGCCGACAGCCGCTCAACGCCGGAAAACATGGGCGCCTAAGAGCTGCGCTCTAAAAAATCTGGTAAATCAGCGCGCCTATCACGTGAAGCGCCATTAGTCAGGGATGGAGCTGATGCAGCGGTTCTCTATAGCCGTCTGCGAACCCAAAGCCGCAGTGCCACGGTTCATACATCGTATACAAAAGACACGGTGATTGTTGCAGACATGTAATGACAAATGTATCTACGGAAAGGCCTCAATCATGTTCGATGAATGCTTTCTTCATACGCATGCGTGGTTAGACATTTTTGGTCGCGCCGCATGCATGTTCTACAGACAGTGTTTGTGTGTCCAATGGGACAGGCCCGTTGTATACAAGGAAGACACACGCCTCAGAAAGTGTCTGCTCAATGTCTTTTGGTTGGCGGATTGGCAGTGGGACAGCTGTTCAAGGCATGCTCCGTTTGACTAGATGTACTCACTTCATTGAAGGAAGCCAGGGAGGTGACATTTTCGGGCTGTTCGGTACTTGGGCCGAGGCGGGTGGGAAAGAGAACTGAAACGAGCAAGAACAAAAAAAGAAAAGGTTAGAGAAACAACCTGTATGGTACAAGCAATCAGGGCACTTGTAATCCATCATTTTTAGGGTAATTTATCATTCGCTGAATTGTATTAGCCAATAATCGCGCGAGTAAGCAAATTTTGTTAAAGGTGATAACGGAGCTTATGTAATCAGTACTACTTCTATGCGCTCGATCTTTTACAGCGCATAGCGGTGATGAAGATTACGACGTTGAAGTGCATGCACTTTCTGCATGCTGTTGATTTCGGTGAGTCAGCAGACACTGAATCGAGTGGTTTCTGCAACTCAGAATGACGAAGAATAAAACCAAATCGCACAAGCGCTAGAGGCACATGAACAAATAGAGGAACCTTTTTCTACCGAACTGACCATCATAAATGAAGTTTTTCTCAAAGGCTCAAAGGTTGTTACCCCTAAGTCTCTGCGCAAAGAAATGCTCACAATAATGCATGAAGGATACCTTGGCGTAGCCAAATGTAAAAAGAAAAGCAAGAACATTGATGTTCTAGCTGGCCCGGAATAGCATCAGAGATTAATGACATAATCGTTCGCTGCTAGATGTGCAAATACTATGCGTATCGTCGGCCAAGCGAGCCTCTTATGATACCTCTGCCAGTATGGAGGACAATCCCACCTTGTGGTTTAAGACACCTATTTAAACTCCCCAAAGGTTGAACTGCTACTGGACACAACTGCAAGTACCGTGGTCACCAAGCTTTC
Source organism: Ixodes ricinus (assembly GCA_037355805.1). Taxonomy (NCBI): domain Eukaryota; kingdom Metazoa; phylum Arthropoda; class Arachnida; order Ixodida; family Ixodidae; genus Ixodes; species Ixodes ricinus. The sequence continues at coordinate 96,529 of JAZHYW010045312.1, read as the reverse complement.
AAGCATATTCGTCAGACACGGAATACCTCTGGAAGTCAACTCGGACAACGGGCCACAGTTTGTGTCAGGAGAGTTCAGAGCATTCACTTAAAAATACGAGTTTGGGCACGTAATATCAAGCTCAGGATTCACACAATCTAACGGCTTGGACGAAAAAGGAGTTCAAATCGTAAAACAAATACAAAAAGAGGCAACGCAATTGAAGATGTTTTTTTTTGTGTGTTTGCTAAACTACAGAAGTTTACCGTTAGATGAAGAAAAGACACCTAGTGAGCTACTGATGGGTCACCGTATTCGGTCCAGGATACCCGGCTTTACAACCACATTTCATGAAGACGTGGTGGAACACAAACAGAAGAAAGGCCGCAGCCAGCAGCTACCATATCTGCAACATTGAGATGTTGTCCGCATGCGACCCGACGACGGCTGGACAACGAAAGCTCGGGTTGAGAACTTGGTCGCACCGAGATCGTACAAGATCACCACGCAAGATGGACGGAAGTTCAGGAGAAATAGGCAACATCTGCTCACAATTTCCGAGAGCTTCGATGCCCCTGACAATTCAGTGTGTTACGAAAAAAGCAGCAGGAGTACTGGTGTACTAACTTTACCTGCGCCAACGTGGGAGACTGCTAAGAATACAACAGCAGTAGCAGTCGCGGTTCCGTCTGCCGCTGAATCCCACACGACACCGCGACAGCAGCACCGCACCAGCATTCCTGTTCGCACCTCAGCGCGTCTGAGGCCACCGTCCCGCCATGTAGCATATGCCACGAACTTTATTTAAGCAGATTCTCTGAGTCCCCAAGTTCGGCATTCCCCGTATACCCCTTAAAGAAAAAAAGGGGGTGGGGATGTATCGGGATATACCAGCACGAGATATATGCAGGCTGGTAGCAGAGGAGGATAATGTGAAATTCAACTGCTTACCATGATGGTCTTACGTCGTCGTTCCTGATACACTCTGCATACTTACAGGACTGCTCAATGATTTTTAGGGCATAACATGCTTTCTACCGTTACCCCCGATCCAAAAATTTTATCTGTCCGTCCGCCCACCCGTCCGTACATTTTCCGCTAAATTTTGCGGGGAAAGTACCTTCACGTAACGTCACGTGACGTCACCATGGGGAAAATTGCCGGCATGTGACCTATACGTCAACTCAGTTTCCCCACTAAATTTAGCGGGAAAAACATCAATTCAGTTTCCCGGCGGAATTTTGCCGGAAAATGACGCCACGTGACCTACACACCAATTCAGTTACCCGCTAAATATAGCGGGAAAATTTTCGTCTTGTGACCTAGATACCAACGTAGTTTCCTCACTAAATTTAGCGGGGAAATCGACGTCACATAACCTGTACAACCATTCAGTTTCCCCGCTAAATTTAGCGGGGAAATATCCGTCACGTGGCACACCAACTCCCTCACGAATTCCCTATAATGCACTTTATGTATTATAGGACTTTGAAGGTTAAGAGCGCTGTTAATGTTTTCTTATGTCGAGGTTCAGGCTCCGCCACCACAGAGAAAGGTTTGAGCGAAATTAGAAACTGCGTAGTTGGAAGTAGTGCGGGAAACCAAACCAAACACACAGCCAACCAAAATGTCTGCCAAATACCAACCACGTTGCTTCTGGACATCTCTCAGATGTACCCTCCTTGCCACAAGCAAAGCTTAAATTTGGAGCGACCAGAAAGGGGTAACCCTAAACCGAGACCGAGGGACGAGAAGGAAGATAGGTTCGATGAATTCGCATCCCTTCGAATAGTCAAACCCCAAATAAATATCCAAGAATATGTTCTATGTCAAAGAATCTTAGCTCGACGTGAGCGCGTCGGTGAAGTTAAATGAAACAGAAAGAATAAACATATAGACGGACAGAACAGCACCTCTTTCGTCCGTCCCTATGTTTATTCTCTCTGTTTTATTCAAAGAATTTGTTCTCTGCGAACCGTGTCACACACACACACACAAAAGAAGAAAATGCTGGAAAGAATTGTAAAAGGAACCTACAATTTCAGTTGCAAAAAGGACAGACAATTCGTTCCAACTGAATCGCTGTTTTATGCACAAAAAGTATATTTGAAACCGATAGCCTGAGTTGCGAATACGTTGCCGAGCAGAAATGTCAGGCTATTTGAAGTTTACGTTTTGCAGTAATGTAAAAATTACTTCTTAGCGTGAATAAACAAGTAACTTAATAAGACTACTTTTTGAGCGGTAGTCATTGTAATAGATCAATTTTTGTTTAATATTGCGTACAAAACTTGAAACGAGGTACAGTGGCCGACGATGCTATAAAGGACAAGTAAGCACACAGAGGTTAAAGTTTTCTGCGCTATTTGACCTGGCAAACTTAGGCATGAACATTTTTAAGGCGCATGCGTGACATCTCAGTCGCTGTTCATTTCTTGTCGACAGTTCCATCGACCAGCGGATGCATTGTTGATGAGTCAAGGTTTATTTCAGTGCTGAGTTTGAACTGATCAAGCAACGTTTCGAGAAGAAAGCAAAATGTAAAAGCAGTTTCTTATGCTAGGACTACGATGATTTAATGACGCCGGAACAGTCACTTTGAAGCGCCAAGCCTCGTATTTGGCTTAGCTTCCAGCTATTAAAAAGTGCATGCGGGCCTCGTCCTTCTCTACGCGCTCACTTGGTTTCGATAGAATGGTGGGCTCCTATCCATTTGACGGACTAACGCAAACATTTGCGGCCTCTATTTCCCGTAGACTTTTACATTTCTGACCGCACGACAGCTTCTATCGGATGTCACCGCGTGGCGCTCCTATTACGGGGCCTCTGGCGCCGCTGTAGAAACCAAATGTATTTCGCGCCGATCCAAACCTCATTTCCTATCCAGGGTCCGCCGCGGAACCGATTGTTTTTCGGCGCGCCGAGTCCTTCCGTTTACAGCTTCCGCGGTGCAACGCGCGTGTCGTGTGCACTTCGCGGCGTCCATATTGAGTCCTCCGAGTCGAGCGGTGGCGGCGGCGGCTTCTCCACTCTATCAGGCTCCAAGTGACAGCGTCCACTGTCTCCCTTTCAGGGTTTATCGCAACCGGCGAGGTATATATACGGCCGGGGCAACGGTCGTCGAGACGCCGCTATTGACCCGTGCTTCGCTGCCCATCCCGTCGCTTCTCTGTCTTCTGGACGAGCCGTAATGAAGGAAGAACCCCCAACTCGGCCCAGCCTCCTCGGCATCGGCCGACCGGCGATCGGCGGGGATATTGGATGGCATCGGCCACCGCGGCAGCGGCGTCCGTCTCTTACCATGGGAACAAGGCGGCGCGTTGATTACGCTTGGGCCTTGGCTAGAGCCGGACGGCTTGGCTCAATCCGACGGCGTCAATGCGGACGCTCGGTTCGTTAAGTCTCGAGGTAGAAAGTAGCTCGTTCTTGCCTTTGGTCGGCCAAGTCGGTGTGCCGCGAGGTCGGTTGGTATCGGGGAGCTCTGTCAGCGCGATTGCGGCGTTTTCGGGGTGCGTTGAATGGGCGCAGACAGTTATGCTGCACTCACACTGGTGTTCGGATCGAAACCGCTAAGCGAATCCGCTCGTTTTCATCATCAAATGCGCGTGAAACCGCACTGAATCATTAAGGAACCGCGTTCGCAACCGCTTCGCGAACGCGGTTCGACCGCCAGTGTGAATGAGGCATAAAGGAGTATTGATAATATGTATTTAGCGGTAGTTCGCTTAAATGAACTGAGCGTCGTTTAATTTTTACACCAAATTCGCTTTGTGATTGGTTCTTGCTCCAGTGCACAAGTAGGAGTCGAAACCTTGCTACCTTGTTTTGCGCCGACCATTCCATATGACTGGATTAATCCAGCCCATAAACACAATCGGTGTTAACAAATCGCCTGGCTCAGACATTCCGTCACATGTAATGAAGGTGCAACAGCACTTGATAGGGTTTTTAACCAACAACACTTTCAATCGGAATTTAACGTACATATTTTTCCGCTAAATTTAGAGGGAAAATTGTAACGTCACGTAACTCTGTGACGTCATATGGCACCATGGCGTCACGAGAGATAATATTGATCTAGCCGCTAAGTTTAGCGGGAAATTCGATGTGATCACGTGGCATGGCGTCACCCGATGTCAGTTAACGTCGCACCGTGACGTACATCACGTGATCAAGTTATCGTAGCACGTGACACCTCGACTGGAAGCTGTGACGTCAATTTCCCCGTTAAATCTGACGGGTAACGGATATTATGTGGCACTGTATAAAGTCACGTGACGTTGGGACATCATGCTGTCAGACTAGCATGAGCAAGAAAGAACCCATGGAGGGTACCCATATAAAACTATCACTACAAAAAATAAATTGTTTTCCTATTTAAAATGAACCGATATATAGGCGCATGCAGAATATCGGCCATCCCCTCGTACATCTACTAACCGTGTTATATGCAATACCATTAGGTGCCAGTGCTCCTAAGTGCCCTTTAAAAAGTTACAACTATATAGGTTTAGCCAAATTTTAGGCATGTGAGGGAGTTAACACTGTTTTTCGGGTCGGTTTTACCGGCCGCTACCCCACGATGAAGGTATCTCATTTCGATGTTTGCTGCAGAGCTATATAGTTGTCATGTGAACCTTTAGCACGACGATACGACCTCCCTTTGGAGAGTCACCGCAAGCTGGTACGAGAACTACCATACCTGCGTGAGATCGTGTTTCACTACTGCGTGATGCACGTTGAAGACCCCAGTCTAGCAGTTGTACTGCACTGGCTAAATTTATCATTTACAGCTTAAACCAGTGTCGCCATACCTCAACGGCAGACCGACCTTACGCTGTACAAACACGAAGGGCAAATTTCGTTTTATTCTTTTGTGGAGCTGCCGATTTTCAGGGTTCGATATACGCAATGCCATCGTTCTTTCGCAAGTTCAGACACGCTGTCTAGTATGCAAGAAAATGCCTTACTCCCGAATAAACATTTCTAAAACAAAATGAAAATAAAAAAGGTGGTCCGAGAAGCATACGACCACGTCTCAACAACTACACTTTTGGTTCTCGTCCCTTGGTTTCTCAGAGGATCAATGGCTGGCGGGGTCTCGTCTGCAAACGCAAAGATCGGATGAATGTGCCTGCAGAGGAGCCCGGCCCACGTACGCCCCGATCATCGATTGAGAAGCGGTCCTCGCGTGTCTCCGGACAGACGGACTCAGCCGATAGCACCCAGAAGACTATAGGCTTGCGGATTTCGTCATCGTTAAAGGATCGCCCTCCCGCCTCAAGCAGCAAACAGATTCGAGCTCGACGAGAACACGTTGCGTTGCAGCAGATGCGTGCATCTCTGTCGTCGACGCAGGCTAGCGTCGCGCTCATTGTTGTACGCTGCAAGACGCACTGGCGGCGGCGCTCTCGCAAGTTGGACGGCGCTGCGCGGATTCACTAGTAATGACGTTTGAGGGGGAAAGTCGGAGGCCATTCCTCTTGGTGTGCAGAGGGTAGGTTTGCCGTATACAAACGCGTATGTGGGGGTCTTGCACAGGGGTTGCGACGATGTCAGAATGCCGAGCTCTTATTCACTGATTAAAAATAAAAAAGAAGTGAATAGACCTCAAGCATCTAGCATTGAGGCCTACCCACTATCCTTCCAATCAAAGCCATAAGAAGTTGTCGTCGTTATGACGTCACCGCAAGAAGCAGACGACTTGCTCTCCGTATTGGCCAACGGTACTAGATTACCTCAGTTGTGAAACTCCCGCGGAAAAGGTTTCCCCCTTCACTCACTTCCGACTCTCGTCGTTTGAAGCGCCATCTAGATTTTCGTATCATAACTGTGTGTTCCATAGAGTGCGGTAGAACGCCATCTAGACGCCGTGCTTCGAAACATACGTATTCCATAGAATACACGGAAGTTACCATAGCAGCCGTCCGGCGCGTCGCACGACGGGAGGCGAGTCGTCGTGGTGAGTGACGAGGGGGGGGGGGGGTATTGCTAGTGCAAGCAGCGTCTATGAGCAGTTCCGTAACTGAGCTAATCTAATAATGTCGGCATCGGTTCTGCGGCCGGATGTTCCGGAACCAGGCTGAACCGCACAGTGCAGAATTTTAGCGGATCTTTCCGACACCTCCAATAACGGTACCCGATAACGATACGATACGTGTGCGAAGATGTGGGCGGAAAATCGGGTATCGTTATCGGAGTCATCGGAACGATCTACTGGAACTCACTAGTACCACGGCCGTGCAAGTACATTCCGCGCCCAGTCCGTGCTCGACCGAGAGGCCGACGGTCTCAGAGCCGGCGACCGACCCTCCAGTTCTCTTTTCACTTCCTTTTCCTCATACGCGTCTTCTCTTTCCCGGCACTTTGGTCGTGATTCATAGCGGCCCAGCTGGGATTAACCGCGCTGTTCCAATGGGTTCACCCGACGTGATCTGGTTTGACTCGCTCGTGTTGGCTACGGCTGCGACCCCGTGGCGACGATATTCGGGGGTCGAGGGGTCGCAGCTGTAGGACAGCCGAGCTTCGTGGTGCACTCGGTTTACCAGCTATCGAGCGCTCGTTTCACCGTTTCACCGCCAAGTGGAAAGACGACTAGTCGAATCTTAATATCAGACTCAGGAATTGTTAATAAATTAATCAACCAGTAGTCTTAATTTTAAATTTATATTAACTCAATTATGACTTTTTGCACTCCTTTATTTACCTTGAAGTGGTTACCGTCTTCATAAAAATCGTCGGGGTAAATACGGAGATACGTTCCGCGTAGTAGTGGTATTTTTATATAAGAGTGTTACGTAGAGAATATCAACGCAAAAGCTAAATTCACTTTCAAATGTTTTTTTTTGTATAACCAGAAATCCGTAACTATTTTATAAAAACAATAGTATTTTTTACTTTTTTTTTAAGTTCAGTCATTCTGGATTTTTTAAGTTAAGCCGTTTCATTGTGGATAAACTGCACGTAGTGTCTTTGATATTTATCCAGAAGTACGGAAACGTTTTCTTTGTTATGCAGATACCGAGAACACTGAGGCAATTTCCACAGTGCGTTAGAACATACAGTTTCGGAATATCGTCCCCTACAAAACATCAGCCTTCAGCGCCCCCCCCCCCCCTTTTCTCTTCCTCCCGATGCCACTTTGAATACGCGTGTGCACCTGCATTGTTACTGGCAATTAACTCTTGTGAATTTTAGGAAGGGGAAGGGGGGAGTCACTGCGCTTAGCGTGCAGGCTCAACATAAGAAAACGATCTCCTGTACTTCACAAGCTTGTTGGCGAATATTGGCCACTCCAGTGAAATCGACGGCGCGTAGCGGTAACGCTGAGAAGCTCAGGAGAGGAGGTTGTTTCGACCCTGTCGCCTGCTATCGCTGCTTGGTTCTCGTAGGCAGCATACAAGCAAACATCGTTTCTAGTAATTCTTTTGATGTTTCCGCCGTGTCATTCCAACGCACTGACTACAAGAAGGCTTCTACCGTCAAAAAATCGCTTTGCTTTCATGCGTAATATCGATTTTATACTGCAGTGGAAGAAAGTTATAGTGGCCCGCGTGCTGAACGACGAAAACGACCTCCTTTCGTCCGCCATTTTGCCTGACCAGCGCGCCCCCTATAGTTCGCTGGAGTCGCGAATATCGAATCTAGAGAGCCCAGAATAGCTAACCTAGAGAGCCCAGTACGTTTCGTCTCAAAACCAAGAAATAAACCGGAAAAATGAGAACGATATTTTTGTGCCCATAATCATATACCGCAGATGACGGTTTGGGGTCGAAATCTGCTTGAATAGGTTGACGGTAGGGTGTTCGATATTCCAGAGAATGAAATGACGTTCGTCCAGTGCCTAGACTAGAGACAGTCTTCTTTTATATCCCGCACACGCGGCACCTGCTCGCACGAGCACGGCGCGCTCTGCTGGCCTCTGCAACTGGCAGGGCTGCCGCGCCTCCGTCTTCGTTCAGATGGAGGCTCTACGAGAAGTCCAGGCCATTAACCAAGCTTCTTCTGCAGACAAGATGGTTAGCATTCAACATCTTCAGTAGCGAAGTAAACTAGCAGAACATCTTTGGATTGAGCTCGTTTTACGCCGGTGTCACACTGCCTATACATCATGCGAAAGGCAGTCTGCATAGAGATTCAAACGCGAGTCAACGCGAGAATCCGTTCTTCGAATTCCGCATGGCAATGAGTTGAAGGAGAAAACTTGGCACGCGCCATTCGAACCACTTATATCGCGGTGACTTGTGTTTGCAGACCTGTTTTTTGTAGGATGTAGGAACAGTGTGACCCTGGCTTTATGCTAACCAACAGTTTAGAAGGTCCAGCAAAGTGCTTCCCAAATGGTGTTTCGCTCATCGGTTACTAATCAACGAATTGTTGAAATACTGTGACTTTACTCAAGAACCAGAGATAATATGCTGATTGTAGATGGTCAGGCTCTGGGTGAGATTCCGTCTATTTCTTTATAAATGTGTTTGCTTGTTTGTGGGTTCGCATATATTTATGTATATATCTACCTCGTGAAAACTTTAACCTGAACGGTCTCTCACTTATACAGCGTGAAGCGGAGGTCCTTTACGTCTACGTCGACCTACGAGCGCTTAAATTCGTACTCGCCGCACGCTACTACGCTAGCTATCCAGTTATAGCGTTCCTACTGAGCCCAATCACCACGCCAAGGCGAAGTTCGTGTAACGTGACGTTTCCGAGAGCTTCGCCGCGCCCTACAATAAAATTCCGCTACAAAGCCCCGAGAGGACGCGGCATCAGTTCGACGTCATAGTTGGGGTGAAGTCGCACACCGCGGCAATTGCTCTCAACGAAAGGTAAAGCGGGCGTGTCAGTGCAGATAACCTTTAAGAAACCACGAAATGTTCCAACTCCTCGCTTGGGATTCTGTTATGAAATGCACAGGTGATAACAGGGTTCCCTTGGTAAGCCCGCGTTCACGGTTTCCGCGTCAAGCCCCAATAGGGAGTTTTAGTACCGATAATTCCCATAACAAAACGGTGCATACACGCAAAGGTGCCGGCGGAGTATGGAGTTAGATACCCGATACTCCGCCGGCGCCCTAATAAAACCTGGCAATCATGGCGGGGTTTCTTCTCAGACTCGAACGATACCGACGTGCTCGGCATATCGCTTCTTCTTCCCAGCCGATGCGCGCGGGCGCGGGGAGGCGTGTTTGTGCGCCAGAATGCCGTATACCGAAAACAAATTGGCCTCGTACACGAAGCAATCGGTGTCGCGAAGTCGATCCTGCATTCCCCGCGGGTACGTTATCTCGGTGCGGTGGTACAGCGAGCCAGCTAATCCTAAGGCACCACCGCCTGCCTCCCCCGCAAGAGCGGGGATCTTTCGCAGGTCGATGGCGCCTGCTGCCGTCTCTCAGCAATTAGGCCGGGCTGCTGCTGCCGCCGCCACCGCCGCGCCGAGACTCGAGCAAACGGCTCCTCTTGCTCTTGTGGAACCAGGTTCGAGTTGAGGCGCCAAGACTGCGCATTTCTAGTTTCGGCGGGGAAGGGGAGCAAGAGCTTCTTATCGTTTCTCCGGTGAGAATTAGGCTGCCTTTTGGTTGTCCGTTCTCCACGCGCTTATAGACGCGTGGCGTCGTAATTGGAACAAGGAAGAAAAAAGTTTTGGGAGAAACTTTGGCAGCGTGATTACCCACACAACGAGCTCGTGGATTTTGGGGAGAGTATACGCACGTGACGGCTTTGCTTGAAAATGCAAATTACAAAGAGAGTTTTTCGTGTTTGTGTGTATCTGCGTGTTTCACAAACAATTCATCCAAGCGAATGAATGTTTTTTGTTTGTTTTTTTTTGCGTTGGAGAGATTATCCGTGTCGATATGTTGCTGCGTTGGGAGTCTAGACTAGTGGTAGGGAAGAGAACATGTGGTCGTAATTTGTTTCGAAGTTGGGAAAAGAAAATCGTTAGTTAATATTCCGTTTTCAAGTCTTCGATGGGGAATTAGAGTTGGGGATTCGGGAAACGAGAGTTTCGAATTTTTCGTGCTAAAACTTTCGCCCTCGTGTGGTTTCCGAGAATGAGGCAATTGTTCAAAGTGGAGCTCGCCGTGCTGCGGTTTAAGTGACGATTCTCTGGAGTAAAGTACTGCGCTAATAATTGAGTTTTTTTTCTTAATGTTTCATGGAAAGGAGCGCTGCATAACAAACTCATCAGGGTGATCTTGGATTGGTGGATGAGAAGAACGTTGGGGCGTGGCCCAGAAAGGCTATTGGTAAAGCGTGGCAACATGTTTTCAGCTGAAAACTGATTATGCGCGATTAGATTGGTTCGCTACGCCGATCAGTGGGTAGGTACTGACTACCGTGCTGCATTGAACGGATACATACAGCACGACGGTGCGCGCCTCATCTTATTATCACTGAAGGGCTTTTATAGATATTCACTGCTGTTTATGTGCATCATAATCCAGGCAATATTAGCCCTGCCCCTGCTGCTGACGATGATGATAATAATAATGACGATCAATTGGAGCGTTAATCGACACAAAAAAAGAAAATAATCAGAAACCGATTCCAAATGAAGAAATACTGTTGCTATAAACCCTTTTCGAAACCGCTTCAAACAACATTGGCGGTCGCTATTTCTTGGGCACGAAGCGCGTAAATGAATCCGAGTCTTTGCCGAATGCTGACGTCACCCTCGTGTCTAATATGCTCAGAATGCGTGCCCAAACAATAGCGGAAGTGGGTAGTTGGCGAAGCCGCCACTAGATGACGCGCGCTTCTGAAAAGGGCCCATTGCTGGTGACAGCTTGAGGGGCGTCACACATGGCAGTTTCGCTTGGAATCAGTCTAGCCGCCATTTTGCTACTTTCGTGGCGATTCGGCTGATTACCTCGTTCCCTGCGTTTTTATTGGTCCCTGAGAATGATGTGAACTATGTTATCGGCCTCGCATCCATCTCTTCGTTTCCTACGAGGAACCGAGGCTCGCATTTTTATGCCGAACGCTGGAAACGGATCGTGCCAGCCATTTCCACGTCCCGTAAGGTTTTTAGAGGTATGTGTCTTATATCAATATTTTGAAACCCGTCCGCACGAATATCAGCGCCGTATGTAGACGAACGCTAAAATGCGAAGTGTTACTGGTGAGCGTTATCACATAAAATGCTATATGCTATGAAATACTACCCCTGACGTCGCACAGGTGAAGTGAGATATCAGTTTTTGATGAAGCACACTCTTTGTGCTTTGTCATTTGCCCTTGGTAGTTTTCCTCGCCACGATTTTCTTTTTATTACATTTTATTAAATCAATATTTTTGGAGAGAAAAACGGGAATCAGAAACGCGACACTCTGTAGCCTGACAAGTCCCTGCCTCCTAAGAGATTTTACACGAAATCAATCTCAGGACGCAAGCAGAACAATGAAAATTCAGGAAAATAAAAGGAAGCACGCATGATCTATCGTTCCTTTAAAATGTATTGTTAAGGAAAGGTTGCCTCATCTGAGCATTTGGACATGCGCTCTATATCAATATTTTTTAATAAGTCCGTTGATTGCAGACGGGACAATGCAATCAAAAACTTCTGTTTTTATGTGGGTGCTCAGAGCTGTGACAGGGCTCCCGTTCATGCAGCGGTGACCCCTGTAAGCCAAGATGCCTTCTGTACACTATGAGAACAGCTATACGTGTTGCGCGTGCTGATATCGGCAACACTTGCTTTTTAAAGCATACATCTAATACAAAGCGCACTTCGCACGCGCATTGGTAACTGCACTATTTAGTTAAATTTGCTGCGAAACTATCATGCAGACAAGGCGAACGCGAACAGCGCATGTAACTACATTCCCAGTATGCACCTTAGACACAATGATTGGTTCTACGAGTGCACCGCTGTGCAGTGCGCATATAGGAGAACCGTAGAGCCTCCTTTTCGGTAGACATCGAACGATTGACGGTTCGAAACCGCTGTCGAGTTGTCCGTGTGCTGAAGGTGTTCATACATAGGTTAGTCAGCTTGTTACATAGTTGAAGGGAACCCTTGACGCTTTATTATCGCCACCTCTATTTACAGGGAGGAGAAAGTTGAGCTCGTGTCTAAGAGTGTATCCCAGATAGCTTTCGACACCGAACGTCTCGTCCATACCTCAGCCCCTCACTCCCTCCCTTCCCCCTTCGTCCTCCTCACCCCCTCCCCTCGGACCTGGCTCTAGGGGGCCTCTGGTGCTGACTTGCCCGCTTGTACTTTTACACGACAGGACAAGAGAGATATTGCGAGACAGAAAAGAATGCCCGTCATTACGGCGGACACGGCCAACGAACGCTCAATGTGCGGCAGCCCTCCACTTCGGCCCCCCTTTGCCTCTTCGACGAGCTGTCCCAAAGCGAGATAAATCAGAAGTTGTTCGTTACGGTCCCTAGATCAATATTTCATGAAGCCCACTGCCGGACAGGCAAGGCCATGGACCTCCGCGAGCCTCCGTTGCAGCCGCGGCTTCCAAGTCCTGGGGTCGCCCGGCGAACGCGCCTCCGCGGAGCTTGGAGCGCGTTCGTTCCGAGACGCAAGCCCTGAAATCTAATAACGCAAACGTGAGCAAAATTGGCGAGTAGGGGGATGCATCGACGGCGGCGTCCGATCGTCCCTTCCCCAGACTGTTCGCCTCCCCTTCGCTTTCCTTTCCCTTTCGTCCCTTACTTTTGCTCCGTGGAATCCCGACAAGGGAATTCCGGGAAGACAAAGCCAGCGGGTGCGATATAAAATTATGAGGCCGCATCACAGAAGCGAACAAGCGGGTTTTTTTTTTGTTTTTTTTCTTTCCGGGTGTTTAGAGTCGGTGGCCCATCGTTCCTTACGGCTGCTGCTGCTTGCCGCTAGTGTGCAGTGGTGATTTTCGTTTTTTTTTTCGTTTGTTTGATCGGTCTTGGAAGGGGCCAGGAGTGTCGCTGACCGCTGCACTTATGGCGCGTCTTATTCGCTTGGAACACGGAGCGTGACGCGTGTGGAGAGTGAGCAGGAGAAAGAGCAAGAGAGAGAAAGAGGAAGAGAAGGAGGAGGAAGTGCTGTTGTGTGTGTTTCGTGGGTGATTGCTGTCGCTATCTTGCCTGGCTTTGGCGGCCTGTGACTGATGGAGGCACGTGCCCTGGATGGCGGCTTTTCCAAGAGGATGACGGCGGAGGCATTTGTTTTGGGGGGATCAAAGACGAGCTTTGTGATAGAGACGCGAAAGGCAGTTTAAACCCCTTTTTTGTAACTAACGTGTTTTACAATTGCCGGAAGGATAAGGAAGCGGGCGCTTTTTTTCCGAAAGCTGCAGACGTTTGGTTTTTCTCAAAAGGCTGCTTTGAAGTCCGAATACAAAGAAAACATAAAATGTTCGTATTGCACTCGCCACCATCACTCGTCGCGTTATTGTAGAACTTCCTCTCGTCCAATGCCCACCCCTGCCCGTTTCAATGTTGATAGACATCGTACCGGCGTGTGGTCGTCTATCACTACTGCGTGATGCACGTTAAAGGCCCCAGGGTAGCAATCGTACTGCTCTGGCTAAATTGCTCATCTGCAGTGGATAACAATGTTGTCATGCTCTGGGAGGCTAACCTAACGCCGTTTATACCTCTCACAACTAATTTTGTTTTAGAGGGATCGGTGGCCAAGTACGTTACTAGAGCACCAAAATCTCAGAGCACATGGCGATCCAGCGGCCGAAGCACTTACTAGAGCAATAGGCTCTAAAAAGGAAAGGCTCCTCCCTGAATAAGACAGAAATTACTTCAGAAACGTTTTTGTTTGCTTCGTCTTCAGCCTCTGACTGTAACACTTCGGCAGTTTCCAGTCACTTTTCATTTCCCTTAGTAATATGCAAACTCGTGTTTTACTTTTTGGTAGTTCCAAAGCCAACTTCTGCACAATTGTGTGATCAAGAATAATAAGTAAAGTTTTCTTATTAAAATACCTCGTAACTACGGGAGGTATGCGTGTTTATATCCCCTTTTCCGTGATTTTTGTCGCGTCTTCAGTTGCGGGCGTATTTACTTATTTGTCTTGCTTCGTTTATCATGGTGGTCGAGTATAGAGAAAGCTGCAACAATCAAGTGGCCAGCTTCAAAGGGTGGCCTCGTCATGCGCCTCCTTCGGTAGCAATGTCAATCCTTTGCTTATAATGTTACTTAATTAAAGAGACTTGCTTAAAGGCAAACAATACTAAGATATCTTAATAGAACGATAGACACAAATATTGTTTTCGTTTTGTTTATTTATTCGCCACGACTTGCAATAGGGGAGGAATAGGTAGCGTGGTTTCATAATGTATGACAAAATTGTAGTTCTTGGAATATGCGAGAAAAAAAAATAGTTGCACGTGGTGCCAACAACACGCGCTAAATTTGGTAGGTGAGGCATCTTCAGCCAAATTTAAACGAAAACCCGCGCGGCACGTAACATCTGGGGCTCCTTCCCGCGTGACGAAAGATGACGTCGTGCATCTGTCCGCAGACCAGGAACGAACGGAGTTCGATCCTGAACGCGCCATTTTCCACCCACTTATTCCCTAGCGTATGTTGACCATTAACTAAATTTTTATTTGTACTACACCGCCTTGCGGTGATTTTTAGACTGGAAGCAAGCGGCTTGTAAAACCAGCAGTTGATGAATCCAAAGGAAATTAAAGGCCGCAGTCCTCGGCGAAACTCACCGCCACCTCGAATGCTGCCAAGTATACAATCTTCGCATGCAATGGCCTCACCAAAATGTGCACTGGCAAAAAAAAAGAAGTTTACATTATACTTTATTTAATCCTCATAGTCGGTGAGAGGTTGAGAGCCTAGTAGGAGCTCAACCTCCATGCACTGCCGCAGCTCGCTGACTTTCGTTGCCTTCCGCTGGCTTTTGGCTGCCAGTGCGGCAGAGTGTTATAGAAGACAGAAAGCTTGCTCTCGAGGTGGAACATCTAGGGATTTTTTGACGTGTCACTTACTATAACGTGGTACCCTGTTAAAGTTGAAGACGCGAGTTTGTGGCCTAATTTCACAGTCCATTTGAATGCGCCCCAGGGAAAATAGGTAAAGTCCCTCTATCGTGGTAAAAGTGGCACCATTCATTGTTGTGGAAATGCTCGAGACACGTGCCGCGCGCCACTTCTGGGAAGAACATGGCGTCTGAAATTTAGCTCAGTTAGAGTGTTCTCTAGCTCAGTGCAACGCTGTGCCAGCATCATCTTCCCAAAGGCTGCACGTTGCACGTGCCTCGTGAATTGACGCACCTTGCGCTACTTTTGAAACATTGAAGACCTGTTCACACATACAGCGGAGCGCTAACTTAGCGCTACGTGAGCGCTCCAAAGAGCGCTCATGTGGCGCTTCCTAGCGCGTGACTTAGTTCTAATATAGCGCGCGATTAGCAGCTTTTGTAGCGCCTTGTTAGCGCTTTAGTAGCGCCTTGTTAGCGCTTCAGTAGCGCCTTGTTAGCGCTTGAGTAGCGCCTTGTTAGCGCTTCTTGTACGGCGGTTATTGCTGCGGATTAGCGCGTGCACTGCGGTTCCGGTTCCTGTAGTTGGGTGTGCATCAACAGTACCACGGCGGACATGTGGGACGCTGAAATAGAAACACGACAAATGTTCTTACATACGCCATTAGTGCATATGTGTGTGGACGACTTAACGCTCAGAAAAGCTCTTCTGGGTGCGCGAAATATTTCGCTACCGATATACCGACAAGTAATCTGCGAACCTTGTTCCCAGGCTGAGGGCCCGAGACACAGAGCTCTTTCGAAGGCGATTATTTTTTAACTGCGTGTCTTTGAAACCAGGCTCACGCATATCGAATAGAAAGCGATGAGGTCATACCCAATCAATTAATCGCTCAGAGTCCATGACTCTGGATCGTCTGCCCAACCCTTTGCTTAGAAAGCGGCTATTTTACTTCCCTTCTTTCAATGCCAAAGGAAAAACAACAAGCGAATCGCCGTGCACGTGCTGTTAAGCTGCGGCAAGCACGACACGAGGAGTGTGAGAGTGCTTACACTGTGCTGCTGAAGCGCTAACCGAGCGCCTTCTGGAGCGCTTCTGAAGCGGCAACTGAGCGCCTACTGGAGCGCTTCTGAAGCGCTAACCGAGCGCCTACTGGAGCTCTTCTGAAGCCCTAACCGAGCGCTACGTCACGCGCAAGTAGGTGCCACATGAGCGCCGCTTCCAACGCACATGAAGCGCTAAATGATCGCTCCACTGTATGTGTGAACCGGCCAGAAGGGACTATACATAGCTTGCACTGACGTCACCCAGTACCCAGCAATGGCGTCCTTGCACGTGCGGTGCAGCCTTCTGCATCATAAAGAGGCACGATGCAGAGACGCCTCGAGGAGGCGCGTGCAAGACCTACCTTCCACTGCATTAATGGGACGCTTATGTACCTGGAATGGCGACTAGAATGATGTCACGTGAGAACTATGTATTAGAATAGGGTGCTACATAAATGCCAAGTGCTCGCTGCTGTAGCTTCGATATTGTTGTACAGAAAAATATGAAGTATCTATTCAAGCAAGGCGACTTTGAAACTTTCTTTTATATAACCATTTACGATATAATTGAGAACACCTTTCTGTGCGCACGGGTACAAATTAATGAGAGGAAATTGCTGCGGTCAGCTGTAAAGATAAACGAGCTCTTTTGTTGTCATCCCCTCCGGTCTGCCTCGTACTATATTGAACGCTAGATTAAATTCGCGTGGGTTGAGGCCGAGTTACGAACTTCCTGCTGAGATATTACGTCCTTGATAGTATTAGCGATGTGTGCGACAAAATGCGTAGCTGTGGTCGCAATTCGCGACTAGCCAAACGCTCACTGCGACGTCCTCGTCTGGGTTATTTCTTTTCTTTCATCGAAAGAAGTCAGCGCAATGTCAACGTGTCAACTGTGACTACGTTGGTTTAAGAATGCGACGACTCCGAGCTTCCATCGCCACTTTTACACGTACCATCGAACTTTTAGTTCGCAACTGATGATACGTAGTCCAAGATTACACAGCTCACGAGGTCGCGGCCAGAAAAATTCTGGTCGTGACGTCACGAACGGAAACCGTAAGAGGGCGCCACCGAAACATCTGGACGCTAATAGAGTCACTGACAACTAGAGAAACGCAGGGCCTGGAAATATTCCGAACATTTTCTTATCGTTCCGCGACGATGGAGAGTGTCTGATTAGAAAGTTGGAGTATTGCGTACGGTAGAAAACGCAGGCGCTGCGCGTTGTTAGCGTTGCGTACTCGTGCATGCACGTCATCGACGACACGCGCCGGTCCAGGACGCAGTTTTGGGCTCCGTCCACCCTCAGTGCGGAATACGCAACACTAACGCGAACGCACAGTGCTTGAGTTTGCTCCTATAAACGCGATACTAAAACTCTCCATTATTCCACAAGAACGCTAAACAACGAATGGCGATGTAGCAAGATGCGCGAACATGAAGAACCACGCCCCGCGTTTGTTTTTTGGCAGTGTGTGACTGACAGATTGCATGATGGTGTGTGTAGGACGCACCGAATTTATCCGTCCATGGTTGATTGAAAAACAAATGAATAAATGGACTCTCACCAGGTACCTATTCGGAGAGCAAGTCGTCAACTCCTTGCGGTGGTGTTGCGGTGACGTCAGAAAGACGCCGAGTTCTGATTGGCTCTGATTAAAAGGACAGTGGGTGGACCTCAATGCGAGACGCCTTGAGGCCTACCCACTATTTCTTCAATCAGCCAATTAGAGCTCGGCGTTCTGACATCGTCGCAACCCTGTGTAATAAGCAAACGAACTTGCGCTCCACACAGACTGAATCTACGGCTGACGTGTATATGTGAGCGTCATATCAGGCTGGTGAACAATACGGCGGGGTAAACATTTTCTATACTCCGTTTCGCTCTAAGATGGACCGCAGCCGACGCTACGACGGTCCGGTGCAGCCCATCGTGTAGCACCAAAGAGTGCATCGTCACGGCGCCCGTCGTTTTTCTCTGCTTGCAGTCCCCGGCTAAACAATTCTCGCGCACAACGAATGCCCGTGATCCAGTGATTTTTCTTTGTGTGTGTGTTTGATTGGTTTAGCTGGTGATAGTAAGCACACACCGAAGACTATTACGATTTTTATTGCGTGTTTGTGTACCTACTTTCACGGCTTCGTGTTTCGACCGTTAGGCGCTGTGAATATCTGATTTGCTCTGGAAGGCTGGAGAGTGAACCTGCCGCCACGGCTTTCTGTTCTAGCCGCTCGGTGGCGTCGATTTCTCTAGAGTCGCCATATCCATCGGACCGTACCGTTTACAGCGGTCGGACTTGGGAATGAAATGGAGTGTAGCGAAGGTAAAAAAAAAGAGAAAAGTACCCTTTTCGTTAAACGACTGTTGTTTCACTTTAATGTGCGGCAGAAAAAAATAAACTTCCGGAGCTAAATGCATGCACGCCCACGCTCTAAATCACGCAATTTTTCGGCTGTACGAACGCTCTGAAAAGCGTATGCGCGTAATTTTTTTCTCCGCAACGCCGTAAGCGTTTATTGTTCCACTTGAGCGAGAGGCGCCCCGACCACTGTCTGTGCGATTCATTCGAGGAGCGTGAGTGCCGCTCCCAGAAGCGAGGAAATGTTTGTTGCCCTCCGACCCGCGTTTCGCCGCACCATTCACAATATAAGAATGAGATAGCGAGTTCCTGTGAATTTTATTTGTCAGGTGTTGCTTCATACCCGAGGACGGCCTCATTTTAATATGATTGTATATACGGTGAGACACTGAGGAAGAGGACAAGACGAAAGTGCGCGGGGGCGTCAGAGCGGAGAGCTCTGATTGGAAGGATTAGTGGGTAGATGCAAAGGCTGGCTGCCCTTGTTTCTACCAGAGCGAACGAGAGTGTCGTCTGCTCCTCGCGCAGTGTAACGCGAAACGCCAGCGTTCAACGTTCGAACGCGTTCGAACAGTGCGTAGAGGTAAGGGCAAATAGCCTTTGCATCTACACTTGGAGGAACACTCTTGTCCCACATGTTCCTTTATAAACGAAGCAACGTTTGTCTTTGAAAATGGGGGAGCAAAGTTCATCTCTCGTCTGCATTTCACCATGGGTGGCCCCGAATTGAGTGAATCGACCTCAATAAGGCATAACGACTGCAATATTGTCGGTCTTGACGTGGAACGCTGACACGATTCAACCGAAAATAGTTAGCATAGCTCTCGGATAGACAAATATGTAGCGCCTCTGGCGGACTCCATGTCCGCTAAGCAGTTATCGCAGGAAAGCAGTCAGCCGTTTCGCACCCATCCAAACAAGTCACTCCTTTTGGAGCGAATGCAACGGCAAATGAAAGCATGCATAACACGAGCTTTTTGCGAGCTCTATTTATTGCCGAAGCCGGCTTCCCGCGCACGGTAAGGAAACTTGCGTTTCCAACGCACTCACTCAGTCTTCTGGTTCTTAACACGCCGATGTTAAACGGAGACACCGAAACCCGGCCAATTTCACAGCGACAAAAAAGTTTCCGAATCAGAGACGGTCTTTGCGAGTATACCTGTGCCATACTTGGAAGTTGGACAAGTACGCCTCTGCAAGGTCATTGCTCGAAATTGTTTCATGGTCTCTCTAAAAGTGAACGGAGTATAGGTACCGTTCAAGTCATAGGCCACAAAATATGTCTGCTTGCCAGTATTACGCTTCGAGCATCTTTATAAAGCAGATGGACACGCACTCTCGTGCCACTACATATGATATAACTAGCTGAAAAGTTCACACACAGAGAGAGCATACCGATACACAATTCATACAGACATCAACATGATGACACCGTACCCCGATGACTGAATTCAGGCACTCCTCTTCGGCCTTTTATTGTCGTCGTTTTGAAAGTACGGATTACTTCGGTAAACACCTAAGCAATACCTAATGCTACTAGTGTGCGGATCTTTTTGTCAGTAATGTCATTGCTCAGAAGGCATTTTCTTTGGTCCAAGGGATGAAACTCCTGGTAAAAATTTAACGCTCACGCTGTAAATATTTGTGATAGCCGATAAAACAACCCGCTCCAATGCGGTTCCGAGCAGCCATGTGTTCGCTTCCCCATCACGCACGTTGTATAGAATGGCGCGAGGGACGTCAGATTTCTCTATAATTGTTTTCGTTTTTTGCGGTTTGTGTGCGGCTTTAATAGACGTCTTGAATTAACCAAGAGCTGTAAAAGGGGTATTCAATCAGTTGAAAACCATGTTTTACGGCAGGAAAATAACTTTTCGACCAATATGAATGCGGTCAAATCTTCAATTCGCGGCAGGTATTGTGTACGATCAGCTACGCCATGGTGTGACTGAAAACAATCAATTTGGGGGTAACTTGCTTAAATATGTAACTATTTCGTACCCCGTTATACATGGTCGGCGAAAGAGAAAAATATATTGATCGGTTGTTGCGTCGAGTGGCTCTGGCGAATCCACGGAGCGACGTCGATGGACGCGTATCGCCCGGTGTTGAGGAGTCATAACTTTCTGGCCGATAGTCAGTGCAGTAGTTTTACGGTTAGACTCAAGGCCCGTTCACACTCTTGCGACCGAGTGCGACCGAGTACGACCGAGAGAAACCAGACCGGTTTTTAAACCTCTTGCGATCTCTTAGGACCAGCTCCGCTGTATAGCGCATCCGGTCCTAAAAACCGGTCTGGTCTTTCTCGGTTGTACTCGGTCGCAAGAGTGTGAACGGTGCTTTACGATAAAAGCTCGTGGAATCAACGAGAGAACTATAAAGTCCACATTCAAAAGTGAAGCGCGATTTGAGTCTGATCATAACGATGGGGGTTCAATTTAATTTACGTAAGTACCACACAAGCGGTTTTGCTCTAAGAAAGCGGTTGACCAGTCTAAGGTGCTTAAAACATGAGTTCTTTAGCCCTGACCTGTATATTTGCGGTCGATTAAATATTGAAATCGAAAAGAGAAGCCAGAACGGTGGCAGGTATGTTCTGTGGGCTCGGCCACAATCCGACTACCGACTAAAAGCTATCCGGCTGTAAAATTGAACACATTTACCTAGTACCGCATTGGTCTTTTTTCTTGGATTTCGTTTATTGCTAATAATATTCTAAATTGTAAATATACCTACATGTTTTCTTTCCGTTATATTTCAAGCCTCTTCGGCTCTTCCCTGAGAGTTTAATTGCTCGGGAGGGGACAAGAGGGCATTGCAGACGACAAATAATGCCATTTTGTAAATGAAAAATAAAATTGTAGAGCCATAGAATAAAAGCTATACGCGTCCAAAGGTTTAATTACTTTTTATTGATATTTTGTGACTGCCACCCAAAATAGCCCTGGAAAACATTTCGATGTCTATTGTTGTTCAGTTGAAATTCTCATTTTAGTGTATCCGCCGAGGCGTTGAAGTCCAAGAAGGTTAGAGATGATTACACTTTAGGTAACTGACGGTTTGGTTATCAGACTGGCTCATGGTCGTTCGAAGATGAAAGTGCAGCCCCCGGTGAAGCAACAACCGCAGAGTTGTAAGCGGACAAGGTCTCGTTTCTGGCGCCGCGAGACGCGACAGTGTGGCTGTTGTGACCATGTGGGATTACAGCACCGAACACCGTTCAGCTTAGTAGAATCAATGCTTTCGGGACGAGCTATTTTCGTATTTTTGCAGTTGTCTATGCGTTCGATAACGTCAACTCTATGCTGACGTTATTTGCCGGCAACTTAGTGTGGCTGTCAGGCACCATTTTTCACGGTTCGAAATTAGAGGAATGGAACGGAACGATTCAGCCATTCCAGGAGTGGAAATGGGCCCAGTGTTTCCAGTCCTATAGGAGTTGAAAGGAATAGAATTATCGGAAAACTCAATTCCTTGGAATGAAGTGGGAGTGGAATTGGGAGTGCTCATTCTGCAACACTGGAGTGTACTTATAAAAATCTGACGTCCCCGCGCGCTCTCTTCTCCTACTCTCCTTCAGTTTCTCACGTATAACGGCGCGTTTCAATGGTTACTCGATGCATGCTGCTACATTACTCGTTGCATGCATGCTGCTGAGTAAGAACCTTTGCGTATTAGCGGCAGAACGGGGGTGGTTTCTACTTATTTAAAGCTACCAAAGGCTACTGGCACGGAGACTGCTGCAGTCCTTAGGGCTAGGCAACATCCTAACATCAAAGCATACCAACTCTCTGAAGCGGAGTGCGTGCTGTGTCGTATGACCGCGGCCTTTGCACGTGGAGTATACCACTCTGGTTACACCGAGATTGGTCACCAGCGGAGTTGGCATTGGCTTCACGTTGATCAGCATCGCTTGAAAATTCAGTAGACAATGACGTCATCGGGTCAAAGAACGACATATCCAGGAGCAGTAAAAAAGTTCAATTTATTATCGGTGAAAAATCGAGGTGAACTGACGAGTAAGGACGTGCTTTGATTTTTGCGACTCAGCTAAGTGAATCATTCAACATTCTAACAAAACGTGTGTGTGTGTGTGTGTGTATCTTGGCTAGAACTACCTCGAAAGCTCCGCTGCAATGCTTCAAAAACAACAACAACGACCGGATTACAATCGATCCACGGAGACTTCGTCGTAGTACTCTCGACATTATAAATTCCCGTTTATGCTCCGCGTCATTCGATTCACTTACTTTTGCTTTCTGCCAGTTACAACAAAAAAGTAGTACGAAATCTCTGCATTCTCCTTACAAGTGGCTCTTTTATGCTCCAGATGCGTCGCATTAAACATGTCGTTTTCTTTGAAAAACATAAACACAGAAACAAAAGAAAAAGCAAAACCACTTCCTTTATACGCGGACGTTTGAGCATGTACGGAATATGAAGCACGTGCACACTTTTGGGAGCTGAAGAAAGGGGTTGTTGGAGAGACGGGGAATTCATATGAACATCTTTGTGAGCGACGTCAGATGCAACCTCACCAGAAACATGGAATTCAAGAGGAGAGGTAGTGATCGCTCGGATGTCTGCTTATCATGCCCTGGAACTGTAGGTTGCCGCCTGTGCGTTCACAATGAGTAAAAATGCGAAATTTTCGTGAAACAATTATTCCTACTAAAACTTACGCCTCCGTCAAATGGATCGTTCATTTAGAATCGATTCGAGTGCCGTGTTATATTCCGCTTGCCTCGCGTGGAGTACGAAGGGCCCAGAGCGCTTGTTCAGTCGTCAATCCCTTAAAGGACGTTCGCTTGAATTTTTTTTGCATTGTCATAGGCGAATTTTATTTCACTATTTGAGATAGAATTTCATCTCCGGGACACCGCACACAGTTTAAGGGAACCGCTTTTGCACATTCCATACGGTACGATGGGGCCTACCGTACGCACTGCGCATGCGCTACCCCAGAAGAGACTCATATGTGCAGTTCATACCAGAGGGCCCGTTGTACCGTCTCGGATGTGCAAAAGCGGTTCCTTAAAACTCTTCACTCTGTGACGCTCTCTACATTACGTGAAGACACGCGTCACACTGGAAAATTTTGTGTCACCGAATCAGCATAGTCTTGTTGCCACACTAAACAAGTATCTTGGAGTGTAGGATGATGTTTAAATTTTGCATGCTCATAACCCCGGCAACGTAGCTTCGGTGTTACAAAAAGAAAGTTGTTTTTGAATGTTTGCTTGTGAAAAAAAATTCTTTTATTGTATGATTACTTCCAAGATAACATTTTCTTTACACATAGGAAATTGTTGGGACGCACAGAAAATTCAGAAGCAGAGTCATGCCTGCGAAAGTTGCAGTGCATAGTCGCGATAACGTTAC
Source organism: Ixodes ricinus (assembly GCA_037355805.1). Lineage (NCBI taxonomy): Eukaryota > Metazoa > Arthropoda > Arachnida > Ixodida > Ixodidae > Ixodes > Ixodes ricinus. The sequence goes on along the minus strand of JAZHYW010045312.1, from coordinate 72,821 downwards.
CACAAAGACAGCAACTTGTGAGTGCATTGTTGCATTTAAGTAATAGGATACCTGCACTAACAACATCGTATGATCGTTCCAGGTTTCAAGTCGTGGCGTTAAGCGTAGACTTAATGCCATTGAGATAGCTTCACGGTAATCTTCCTACGAATCGCGAACAGTGACGCTTTTGCGAGTTTTATTACATTTTCACCGAATACGTTCTTCAAAATGCAAAATAATAAAAATAGCGACAACAACAAACACATAAGCCTTATAAAACGAGCAATCACGAACAGTCATAAGAGAGTTACATATAGACCGGAGAAACTGAAACTTAATCCCTATCATTTTCGATCTTATGGAACTACTTAGAGATGTCCTCGCCCGTCAACAACAAGAAAGCAGGCCGTTGACCTACGCTAAGACACGTAAGAAAACTAAAAAAAACAAAAAACAGTGTGTGGTATTTGATTTTATAATTCATTCCGCGGAGCAGTCCCTTGATGAGGTTCGTGTCGACTAGCAATATATATCTCCCGCTGCTGCTGTAAATCGCACAAAATTCTCTTTTAATTTTTTTTTTGTGCCCGGGTCGTAAATGCCGCCGCCTGGCACGGACAGCTCTAAGACAGAGTCGTCCTTCTTCAGAGGCTCCTTTTTGGGGAGACTTTCAAGGGCCCTCGAGGGTTCCTAGAGAGCCTAGCTTTCAGAGAAGGAGAAATTCAAGCCATGGAGAGCGTTTGCACGTTTATGGCGGACGCTTCCTGCCCACTTTGGTGGCGAGTGCGCATACGTTGCGTTACCGCAGGGGAAAGGAGGAAAGCGGGCAGGGAGGCGGACACGCAGCAAGTATTGCAAGCACGACCTAATGAACCACGTGACCTCGGTCGAGAAGTTGGAAACACTTTGTAATCCGGGCGGACGTAGACTGCGCACCAAAAGCTCGAGCGCCGGCCGGTGCGTGCGTCTTTGTACTGGCCTCGCTTCCCACGATGGATGTCCACTGCCTTTTCGACGTGGCTTTACGTTGCGTCATCTACGCGCCTCGTCATTTAAAGCCCCTTCATGTTTCAAAAGAAGTGAAAGGAGCGTCGATGCAAGAGGCACGTGCAACGTGCAGCCCTTGCGGAAGATCATGGCGGCACAGCGCTGCGCTGAGCTATACTTCGTCTCACCTTAGTATGGACTATTGTTAGCCGCGCATGCTAAAAGCGCGAGTTAGTTGCTTTGAATTAAGCCTCGGCGGCTGCACGGGCGCTCGTGCAGCAAGTGCTCTATACTTTGTCTCACCTTAGTATGGACTATTGTTAGCCGCGCATGCTAAAAGCGCGAGTTAGTTGCTTTGAATTAAGCCTCGGCGGCTGCACGGGCGCTCGTGCAGCAAGTGCTCTATACTTTGTCTCACCTTAGTATGGACTATTGTTAGCCGCGGATGCTAAAAGCGCGAGTTAGTTGCTTTGAATTAAGCCTCGGCGGCTGCACGGGCGCTCGTGCAGCAAGTGCTCTATACTTTGTCTCACCTTAGTATGGACTATTGTTAGCCGCGCATGCTAAAAGCGCGAGTTAGTTGCTTTGAATTAAGCCTCGGCGGCTGCACGGGCGCTCGTGCAGCAAGTGCTCTATACTTTGTCTCACCTTAGTATGGACTATTGTTAGCCGCGCATGCTAAAAGCGCGAGTTAGTTGCTTTGAATTAAGCCTCGGCGGCTGCGCGGGCGCTCGTGCAGCAAGTGCTCTATACTTTGTCTCACCTTAGTATGGACTATTGTTAGCCGCGCGTGCTAAAAGCGCGAGCTAGTTGCTTCGAATGAAGCCTCGGCGGCTGCACAAGCGCTCGTGCAGCGAGTGCTCCAGTCAAGGCTATCCGCTCGCGCTAGCACAGCATTCGCGGTTAGTCCATGCTAAGGTGAGACGAAGTATAGTCAAGGCAGTCAAGGCTGGCCGTTCGCGCTAGCACAGCCTTCGCGGTTAGTCCATGCTAGGGTGAGACGAAGTATACATAGGTTGCACTGACGTAATTTGGTTTTCCTCTCTGGTGGCCGGACTTCCTCGGGCGTAGCCTTTATTGTGCATATTCTACGAGCAGTACACGAGCGTCGCGAGCCAGCGGAAACGAGTGAGCACAGCTTCATTATACTTCGTTTCACTTTATCTGCGAGCGAAGCCAAAGCTAGAAGCGCGAGACCAGCGCTTTTTGCGTTTCTGCCCAGCTCGCGCGCTCGAGCAAAGCCTGAAGACACGGAGTTTTCGTGCTCGCGCTTCCAGCTTTGCCTTCGCTCGCACATAAGGTGAAACGAAGTATAACAGCAGGTTTTGGCCACCAGAAAGGAGGAAGGATATGACGTCACGTGCAACCCATGTATAGATTTCAGACGCCATGTTCTTCCTAGAAGTGGCGCGCGGCACGTGTCTCGAGCATTGCCACAACAATGAATGGCGCCACTTTTCCCAGAATAGAGGGGCTTCATCGTCAGTGGTTTTATACTGACTTCTTGTTTGTGTTAGATAATATGCTCAAAAGGTACTCTGGTGTTTTTTGTTTATGTTTTGTATTGTCCCTTATTTGTGTCAAAATTGTCTAAACACACTAACATACATTCGCAACTTTCATGACGTCCAAGGGGGGGGGGGAGGGGGCGCACTGGCGCCTATCAAAGTGGCTGTCATCTGGATGATCGTCATATAGAACAGCAGTACGAGGCTGGGTCTGCGACGCGTGAGTAATTATAGGTTTGCTATAAACGAACAACATTAAAGCCCTAGTTTTTTGGTTTTTTTTCACGTCAGGAAGGTGTAGGGAAGGCACCTTTTATTGTGAAGCCGATTATCCGGGAGCTATGTAGGGAGCGCGGTTCTCACACCGCTGTACCTCCGTCGCTGAAAAGTTGCCAATTGCTTCACTGTCCGACCGCAGATGGCGCTACAATCCGATAGAGCCAACCGAGCGGAACCAAATTTGTATTATCCTGGCACTCGTTTGCAATTGCCAGCTAAACCAAACACACACAAAAAAGCGTAGGGTCATGGCATATTCGCTGTGCGTGAGGCCGTGACCCTACGGATTAAACTTCTCCCACAAAATAGTCTAAAAACTTGAGCGCGAGAGAAATTAGAAATAGTTTTTATCAAAGTTATTACAACTAAAACAAAGAATATATACGTATATATATATATTTGTTTAATACATGGCATAACCATTGCTGAACAACCAAGCCCTAACGTATGCACATGTAAAGCTTGCGCCAACAGGCATTTTGCCGTTTTCAATTTACGTTCTAGCCTCGTTTCCGGGCAATTAGAATCACCTGAATGGCGCTCGCGCGGTATTTCTTCCTAGAAACTACAACCATTACATCCAACACAAGAAACAGCAACGATTACACGTCACGCTCAGGAGTTCAGTGCACCTTATATCATACGCGTAAACACGCATAAGCGTTTCCCATTCTCTCTTTCTTTTCTTTTTGTTATGACGCCTTTTTGCTACTTTAGAGATCACGACAATTGAGGCGGTTATGCGTCTCAGGGGTAGCGTTCTTCGCGTTCAAGTACGCGGATAACTCGCGAAGGATTTATCTTTCTTTTCCGTTTTTGTGTGCTTGTGCGTGTATGAGGGAGCGGATGCAAATGCGGCGTTAGGATGTTGCCGTGCGCTACTGCAACGCTGATTTTTTTTTCCCCGCGTTACTAACGTGCGTGACCTCGTTCAAATCGCTGTTCCGTGAAACGTGCATCGCATTTGTTAGCGGCTAAAGAGCCACTTAAGTTACACACGTTGCGTTTTTTTGTGTGTCTTTGTTTTCCGCTTACGTGCCGTCCGCACCGAACGATTCAAGAAATAGGCGTTACGAGACTGAAATAATAATAAACATAATGTGTATATATAGTCGTTTAGAAATAAACGAGAGAGGATGATGTAAATTTCATAATGTTAAACAACGTTTTATAGGGAATGGCCGTGAAGGAGGATTTTTAGTAGTGTAAGGGGTCGATAATGAACAGCCATTGGCAACAAAGTATATCGGTGGATGCTCTCGAAACTATTTGGGTAATGTGGTTTGATAGTTTTATGGCTATTGGGTAAGCAACGGCGAATAAAACCCGCCCAACCGCTTTGCTACAAAACTACTTAAACGCAACTCGAAAAAAAAAAGAGCTTTTATAGTATGGGCGAGCGGGTTCGAAACATTAACAGAGTATACAATAGAAAGAAATAGGGCCGTAAGTGAAATCAGGGCTATTTCTTAAACAGTACGTGCTCTGTTGCATTTGGAAAGCACGCCTTCATTACGGGCCTGAAAAAAAAAAAACACATTTCGGGCCCGTAATAAGTATTTTGTCGTTATTACGCAGTTGGCATGCTCAGTTCTTAGAGGCAGCTGGCCTGCAATCATCCCATGCTCAGGGGTTGATTGTACAGGTACGCGGCGAAAGATGAAACTTTCACTCTACGTGAGTTATGAGGTTTGAGGGTAATGGTTCGAAAAGACAAGGTACAGCTATTCTCTCTAGTAGTGGGCAAGATTACCGGAAAGGAAACGAGAACGGGTGGGAAAGATGCCAAGTGAAATGGAGGTAGAAAATAAAAATATGTTGAACCAAAATTATGTTGTTACATCGCCAAAAGACATCGCTGATGAGTTTGCCTCGTTTTTTAGGAGCTGCTACTTATCGCCCATACATTTGGTGAAGTCAGATCTAATCAATGATCCCAGTGATGGGGACTCGCTATCCCTGTTCAGTGTTGCTACACGGGACGTTGAAAAGGCGATAAAAAAGCTCAAGCCGAAATCGTCAGTGGGCACTGATGACATTCCACCATTTATTATTAAAGGATGCTGTGGGCTTCTAGCGCCAATTTTAGCCCATATTTTTAATGTATCTTTGCGTACCAGTATGTTTCCAGCAATATGGAAGGAAGCCACAGTTGTGCCCATTCATGAAGCTGGTGGTGCTAGTAGTGTATCAAATTACCGTCCCGTGTCACTACCGTGTGGTTTTGCTAAAGTATTTGAAACCATTATGCAAGAATGTCTTTTCTCTCATTTATCTAAGTATCTGACGCTGCAACAACATGGTTTTATTAAAGGACGCTCTGTCGAAACTAACCTTTGTACTTTTCTACACTACGCAGCCCCGGTCGTTTCAAACCGAGGGCAGGTTGACTCGGTATATTTCGATCTTACAAAGGCTTTCGACAAGGTTGACCATGCTTTGCTTGTACATAAATTGAAACAATATGGTTTCGCCCCTAAACTTTGTGAATGGGTTTATAGTTACTTGTCATCGAGGAAAAATTTTGTTCGAGTTGATACTGTGTTATCTAATCCGTTTTTCCCAACTTCAGGCGTACCTCAGGGGTCAGTGTTGGGGCCACTGTTGTTCCTGGTATTTATAAATGATATTTTAAATTGTGTAAAGTTTGCTAAAGTTCTTTTATTTGCCGATGACATTAAGTTATTCTCAAGTATTTGTTCTGAAAAAGATTGTGATGCGTTACAGTCTGATGTTTTGAGTATTTTGCAATGGTGCTCATCCAACCGTTTGCCTTTGAATATAAACAAAACTAAAGTCATCTCGCTAACTAGACGTAAAAATCCCTTACATTTTAAGTACATGTTGGGAAACTGTATTATTACTCGAACTGATATGATCAGGGACCTCGGGGTGTTAGTCGATTGCAAACTTACGTTCAGTTCTCATGTAACTACTATTTGTTTGACCGGGTTCAAAATGCTTGGTATGATCTCCTGTTTGACTCGGCACTTCCAAGCACCTGAGGCCATATTACGTTTATTTTGTGCTCTGGTCAGGCCCAGGCTCGAATTCGCTTCTGTCGTGTGGAACCATTTAACGGAGACTGAATGTAAACGTATTGAAGCGGTCGCAAAGGTGTTTGGTTCGCATAGTCTATGATCGATACTTCCACAGGAGACTTTACTTCGACCACCATTCTCTGCTTAAGATTTTGAATCTCAGCACTTTGGATGACCGAAGGCATTGCCGAGATGCGGCTTTTCTACAAAAGCTTATCCAGGGTGTAATTGACGTACCTGACCTTTTGGGCAGCATAAAGTTACGTGTGCCAACGAAAGTCACGCGACAGTGCGACATGTTCTACCCCGACATGCGATTAAAGGAGTCACCAATCTATCGTATTCAGACATCATGCAACCTCCTTGTCCAGCACGATTTTTTTTCATGCCTTATTTTACCTTTAACACCTGATGTGTATTTTATGTACTTTGTTATGACTGTTTTATTATGCTGACTGTTCTAATATGACTATTGTGGTTTCCATATGTTTGCATGTTTCATAGGAATCTGACTTCTGTGCACCAATGTCAAAACCATTATGGTGTTTTTGGGCACGCAATAAATAAATATCAAATATCAAAATATCAAAATGTGTCAGAGTCACAAAATTGAGCATAAAAGAAAGAAATGTTTATTGAGTAAAAAAAGAAAAACTATGAATAATTCTTTAAAAAACGACAACATCAAAACCAAAGAGAAGGAATCTTATGGCAAAAAGCCAAAAAAGAGTGAGCTAATAAAATAAAAAATATTATTTGAGCATACCTACACCCAATCTTTACACGATTACGAACTGACTAGCTAAGCGCACTGAGTCTAGCAGCCACATGAAACATCGCTCGCACATATAGATGTATACTCGAAAAAAAAATGTTAATCATAAAGGCCGTCTCTCGTACCTCGCGAGAGAACAGGAGCCGGAAGCGCCCTGAGGCGACCCCCAAACCTGTGTCGTGTAGGTACTCGGACATTGCTAAGAGATCATCAAGGGCGTGAAGACGTGCTTCTTTCCCGTAGAGGAGGTCCTCTGCAAGAAAGCGACGGATATCAACTGTTCGATCTGTCTCCAGCAAGGTACCTGGAACGCTTCCCCGACTGCTGCGTATACAGTCCCATTCCGCCCATGAAAAAGAAAAAGTTGTCCCGAAGTAGCAACACATTTTCGGCACATCGCGACCCTGGCGATCCTGGCGGTTGGTTGAAGAAATTCTGGCGGAAAAGGCGAATGAACATAAGGGTGTGCTGTCGTCGCGGCGTCCCATCCCGGTACTGTTTTGGTCCCCTCCGACTACTTGGCTGCAAAGTGACCAACGAGTGTGACCTACAGCAGAACAGGCGTCCGTCGTGTTCACCTCCTCTGCTGAGCCACCGCCAGTACTGCGACAGGCAAGAGCATGGCACTGTGATGACGTCATCAGGTAGAAATCAAACGACTACAAATGAGGACGCGGTAAAGACGCCATTCGGAGGCGCGCTAAAGGCACCGTAGTCTGCAGCAGTAGGTTAAGAGGTGGTGTTCATTCCCGGCACGAACAGATACCGTGGTCTTAGTTCTCAGGCACGTCGTTCCCGGAACTGCATGGGCTGGCTATGCCTCACTAAAGCGACAAGCGAGATGGCCGCAGCTCACGGAAAATATTGAACTGCTCCTCCATAGCGTTTCCTGCATGGTTAAAGTAGGAAAGACTTTCAAGTAGAGTGGAACCCACTAAAAGGTTCGGTTGCATTCTCGATCTCCTAGTTGCGTTGCCTGATGACCCATCTGAGTGTTTTCTGTTTTCTACCGACGAGAGTGAGGTAAGCTCGGCATTTTTGAAGCTCAGTAGCGGTAAATGTACCGATTTTAATGGAATGCAGATGCAGTCAATAAAATACGTGCTTGACATTATCTCGCCTTGTCTTACACGTATCTTTAATTTGTCGCTCTCGACTGGTGTTTTCCCTAAAGGTATGCAGATAGCTAAGGTGTCTGTCGTATACAAGTCCGGAGACAAAAATAATATGTCCAACTACAGACCGATCTCAATATTGCCTGTTTTTTCCCATGGTTTAGAGAAAGTTATTCATGCTAGGTTTAATAATTTTTGTGAAAAAAATATGCTACTAATAGATTCTCAGCATGGTTTTCGGAAAGGTTGCTCTACTGAGCTGGCTCTTTTACGACAAAAATAAATTATCCTAAACAATTTTGAAAACAAGTGTCTAACTTTAGGAATATTTATTGATTTTTCTAAAGCCTTTGACCAGCTGAGTCATAAAGTTCTGTTAGAAAAACTATATTCTTATGGAATTCGAAGGAATTCCTGGCTCTTTTAGAAAGCTGCTTGAGTTTCCGGCATCAAGCTGTTGAAATAAACGAATATTCTTCAATGCTGAAAGCAGTTTCGGACAGGAGTAACTCAAGGTAGTGTCTTGGGGCTATTGCTGTTTAACCTATTTATAGATGGTATAGTTACTATCACAAGAAAGGCCTCATTTGTCATTTATACAGATGATAGCAGTATATTTTTTCAGGAAAAGACATTGATAGTTTAATTACCGATGTAAATATATGCCTTGAAAATCTTAGTTGGCGGACTGTTTCTAATTCTCTGAAAATTAATGAAAGTAAAACAAATGCAATTATCTTCAAACCGAAAGGTACAGTGTGTAAGGCCACCGCAAAATTAATGGTGAATTCCTCGGAGGTTAAGTTTTTAACTGCAGTCAAAACATTAGGCGTGATTTTTCACGAACATATGTTATGGGACTCGCATGTTCAAAATCTTACTTTTAAACTTTCGAGCATCATAGGTATTCTATATAAGCATGGCTATATATTACCAGCTGGTGTAAAACTTTTAATTTACAACGCATTATTTAATCCTCGTATATCATACAGTCATCTAGTTTGGGGAACTACAAGTACCGTACTAACGGTAATAAATTGTTTTTGCTGCAGAAAAAAAGCGATTCGCATCGTAACTAATAAGTCGTATTGCGCACATAATGAACCTCTTTTCTTTGTAAACATAAAGTAAAGAAAATTAAAAAAATATTCTAAATATAAGCAATCAGTTATGTACATGGCATCAATTAAATTTCCTAATCATCCATTACGGCAAATTTCCAAATTAACTAACAAACATATTGCATACGATATGCGCAGCGCCGGAACCTTGAGAGTACCGCATCCAAAAACTAATTATGGGCCTTCAGATGATTCAGCACACACTTCCAACAGTATTGAATTTTTTCAAAGAACAAGGTGTCTGCATTACAAATTTAAGTAAGAATAGATTGCGTGAGATATTATCCTCCAAATAATATACTTCTCGGTGTGGGGCTTAAATGTTCTTTTTGTTTTGTTTCAAATGATGTAATTACATCCCGCTGACCGATCTGCCAGGGGCTTCGTCAAGCTGCAATTCTGCAGCTTTTTCTCCTGCCTCCATTGCCCATTTTGTATTATGAGAGCAAATAAATGAATTGAATTAAGCAAAGACGAGTGGGTTTTCAGCTTCGCGTATGTTGAGGGCACCGCAATCACCACTGCGATGATTGCGGTGCCCGCTATGCGTAGCGAAAGTTTGTCTGCTACTTTTGTAGGGGTTGCGGTGATGTCAGAACGCCGATCTCTGATTGGCCCTGATTGAAGGGATGGTGGGTAGACTTCAAGGCAGCTTGTTTGTGGTTTATCCACTACCCTTCAATTAGAGCCGATCTAAGCTCGGCCTTCTGATGTCACCACAACCCCTGTTAAAAAAACAGACGAACTTGCGGTCCGCATTCGAGCCATCTCAAGAACTTACTCAAAACGGATTTAATAAAACGTTTCTCTGTCGTTGTCGACAGCGTATCAAAGTGCAGAAGCACAACCTTTTATGTTTTTTTGTTTGATGTGCTAGAGCACTCTTTTGAAGAGTATCTCAATCTTTGTTGTACTTTGTTTAGAGGGACGGCGAAAATGGCTTGCTGAAACCATGAAAGTAACTGCCGCCGTCCCACTCCTGCATCGACTGAGACATTTCTGTATATGAGAATGAGTGAAGATTGACAAGTGCAGCCGTAGTAATATTGTGAACGAAGTAGGGGAGAAGGTGATTATTGAATTTATTGCATTAAAGTTAGGGAAAGGAAAGAGCTGGCGAAAATTGGGCCAGGAACGGGGATTGAACCTGCAACTTTCGCCTGTCCGGGGCGACGCCTTAACCGATTAGACCATCCCGGCCACTGGTTTCGGCGGACTCAATTTCCAGACCAGCTCTTTGTGTACTATTAGTCTCGAATTTGTTTAACAGGGTAGACGACAACCATTGTTGATTTAAGGCTCGCGCTAGTTCCGAATTGCCGGCAGTGACGTGGCACGTCATCTCAGCTTTGCAAATGTCGGAAAGGGCCTGTCTTCCAAGATATCTAGGGAACCACTCGTCCCCATAGGGACAGGCTGCACCGTATATATAATGGGAATGAGTGAAGATTGACAAGTGCAGCAGTAGTAATATTGTGAACGAAGAGTGGAGGAGGTGATCATTGAATTTATTGCATTAAAGTTAGGAAAGAGAAGGAAAGAGAGCTGTCGAAAAATTGGGCCAGAGAGCCCAATTTTTCGCCAGCCTAACTTTAACTTTCCATAACTTTAATGCAATAAATTCAATAATCATCTTCTCCTCTTCGTTCACTATATATATATATATATATATATATATATATATATATATATATATATATATATATATATATATAAGCCAAGCTATATGGAATGATGACATTATTTGAGGGACTTACTATGTGACTGTTGTGAGTAGCGTTCTTTGGTAAGCCGTTGTTCGTCTCGAATTCCTCAGCTAGATGGCCGAAAAATACGTCTGAACGGCGGAAGAAAACACCTTTAAATTAGTTGGAGGGACAGAAGTGCGTGTGTATAAAATAGAACAGCGTCATAATTTTTTTCCGAAAGCCATCTCTTAGTGTTGGGACATTCTGTACGCCCTGTGTTGTTCCAGAGAGAGGCGGAGCGGATATTTGCTGTAGTTTTTGCAGCCAAGCTCTTCGAACACAGCCGACATGAACGATCCTCATTTTCAGTAGCCTCAGGACAGAATAATAAGTATCTGATCAGAACCACTTATTTATATGGTACGTTTTTTTCTGGATATAATTGCATCTAAGTTGGAATTTCATATTCAACACCATCCTCTTTGACTCAAATAAAATAAAGACTCTGCTTTGCGTTTACCTTAGATGTTTCACAGATTGGGTTGCACAAGTTAAAGAAAAATATGAGCGGGTTTTCTGGTCTTTTCATTTTCTTCCTGTGCACGGCCAGCAGACGTACGGTAGCACTAAAGTAAGACTAGTTTTAAAAGCAGAAGTCAGTTTATTTTTCGTTTATCTTGAAACCAGTTAAGAAGTGAGTACAGATTCTCAAGAACATCGAACTGTTTAGCATAAGTTTGAACTTTCATTGTGCAAACTGGAGAGCGGTCCAGGTGGGAGGACCCGCGGCAAATGGCGCTGGATTAGCGCAGAAAATCGCAAACTCTCTCGTGATGTCGGTTTTTTTCGATGTCTACGAACGTGGACACCGCAAGACCACTGTCATCCAGGACACGGTCGGGAATGACTGCGGTCTTGCCACACCACCACATTCATATATAACTTTATTTGTGCATCGCGTGCGAGCGGATAACTTATTGAAGTGCCGGGGCAGTATGGTCACGGTGGAAGAAGAGAATGGTGTCTGAACAAGGTCAGCCAAGGCGGCAAAAGATTGCTCGGACTTCGCGCATTTGCCGGCAGGAGAACTGCCGGTTTGAAAGCCGCAAGGCTGAACTCCATGGAGCGCATTAGGCGACGAATAACTGACGAACGTCGCCCGACGGCACGCTCGCTTTGCGCGCAGCGTAGCAGCCACTGTGCTGATTCGGCGCGCAGAGCAAAAGTCGCCAGACAAAATTCGTCGATTTTTCGCAGCATATTCGTCCCATGGAGTTCAGCAACTAAGCAGGGAAAACATGAGCGACAAAAACTGGCGCTTCGCGGTGATTCTCATTGCAACAGCCCAGAACGCTGTGACGTGGACTGATGTCCAGCCGCCACTCCACAGCGTCCGCGCAAGTTGCCATGGAAACCGCCGCGCGGCGCCCATTCTCTTCGCTCACATGTTCCTTGCTTTAGACCACGCACGCCGCGCGGCACGGGTGCCTTGTACACGTAAGCGCGAATAAGGACGGTTCGTCGAATGGCTCTCACCGTCCTCCTACCACTCCTAGACCAACCAAATGGCGGAGCCAGGGTATCGGTTTCTTTTAAATGCGTCATAATTTATTGCCCTGGTGCGTGCAGCCGTCTTTGCTTTTGATTGTTCTGGACTGAACTAAACCGTGTCCTGGACTGATTTCGTGATGCCGCGAGGCGGTTCCCGCCGTGATCTTTCGCTTTGTTTGATCGCTCGTTACGTTCACTTTTTCTTTTACGTAAGACGTAAAGAGTCTTCTCGCGCGTTTCCAATGACGCGCCGCTGTTGACGCGCACTCTAAAAGCTGTGGCGGCTGCATCTGAAACAGCCGACGGTCTGGAGAACAGGCTTGCCGTTCGAAGACAACGAACCCCTACGCTAAATGCTAACGCACTATGTCGAGAAGAAGCGTGGCAACAGCAGTGATCTTGGCATAATTTTTTTCTTTTCGTCATAATTGTTTTTTTTGCGGCGGAAACGGAGTTATATGCGCCAAATAAGCTTAAAGCGCTTGCGGAGAAGATGCTTTGAGAATCGCCGGGTTTGGGACAGGGCATATTTTTCGCTCTGCGTTAGGGAAATGTAGATATTACGATCAAGTATGACGAGCAAGAAGCTTCTTGAACCTTCGGACATGGTGTGTGCCTTCTTAACACGAGTAATTGAGTTATTTTTATAACGCGAGCGCTGTTCCAAAGCGGCCTTGAACAAGCATATATCGACACGATAACCGACAACCCGACGCGCGTGCGCGTGGTCTAGAGGAATTTAGGAGACACACGACAGCACACTCGCGGCGCCACCGGCGCTGGCGCGGAGAATCGCCGTCTAATGTCTTCGCGCCCGTCGCGATTCCCTCAAGAGCGCTCGCTTCTCCCGCAATACTTGATTTGACAAAACGTCTTTATTTAATGACATGCATGGCTGCTCTTGCTCTAGGGCATCCGCAGCGGCGGTGAAAGGGTAAAAGCCCATACACACAGCCACGCCCGAGAGTGGCTGACGACCGTTTTACAATGCAACGCTGCCAAACGCCGCCAAGCGTTCCCAACCGCAACGGTGCGATGGGCATGCTAAAGGAGTTAGAAGTCACCGATGGCCATCGAGGACGGCTGATCCGCCGTCCTTGTTAAAGAAACAGCAAAGCTGGTTCCCCAGGAGCCGCACTGTAGGCGGCGGCTTGTCCTGCGGGATCACAAAGTCCTTAAAGGTGTTAAGTTGGCCTGCTACTGGGATGTTATCCAAGGCATCGAAGCGAGGCGCAGCGTGCTCAGGGCACTCCCAAATAACGTGCTGCGTCGTCACAAGGATGTTGCATGCTGTACAATAGCCCTGGTGCGGGTCATCTTGAAATATGTGGTTGCGCAGGGCCGGCAGCTTAAGGGTGTCAGTGGTGGTAGGGCGGACGAGAGCCTGGGCCTTGCGGCTCACTCCTGCTGGCATTGGGGTATCATACTGCTCTAGCTGTTGAAACTGGAGGCCGTCGTCCTCACGTTGCGGAGTATTTTCTTTCGTTCCTGCTTGGCGAGTGCGACTGTTCCAGTGAGGTCCGGTTGAGTGTCGTCAGGATGCGAGGAATCGAAATGGGGCCCGCTGTAGATGGCGGGTACGATTGGCGGCGGAAGGTTTGCTTAGTGCTGCACGCGCCTCGTTATGGGCCCATTCATGTCCTGGGATACACGCGTGGGCGGGTAACTAGGCGACACGAAGTTGAATGGGGTGGTTGGAATGCAGGCGGGATTCGATGTCGTAGATTTTATACACGCGGCCGCTGGCCGACTTGGATGCGTGCCGGCACTCCTAGTAGGCCTCTTGCGGTCTGTGTGGATGGTGATGTTTTGTGGTTGATGTTTCTGAGTGGTCGGGTTCAGCAATGTTGGGCGGCTTGCACTATGGCTTCCAACTCGGCGCCCTTAATGCCCGCTCCTGTGGGGAGCCGCTAAGACCACACGTCGGGGTGGGTTATGTCACCCAGCCGACGGTGGTGGTGCTGTCTGAGCAGGAACGGGGTCGCTAGCAGCGTCCGTGTAGTAAACGAGGTGTCGTCGTGGGTCCATTGCGGCAATGGGCCGTTTGTGCGCCTTGGCATGGTAGGCTTGTCGCTCGGGATGCTCTGCGTCCATGCGTCGTGGTAAGGGAGCCTCAGCTGTTAAGGTGTCGTGCCTTTCCTAGGGTGGGGCTGGTGGCAGCTGCGGATGTTGTGTTGCAGACAATGGTAGGCGTCCGATTTCTTGGAGACTGGCAAGGCCTGCCTTGGTACTCAACAACCAAGTGAGCTGGGTAGACTTGTGTGGTTCAGCTACATCCTCGAGCTTGTTGATATTTCCATAAGCGTATAGGTCCGACAGTCAAATGTGCTTGGGAAGGCCGGTGATAAGTCGCATCGCTTCCTTGTTAATGTTCTCGACGGTGTCGCGTTGGCGTTGTGCTAGGTAGTAGTAATTGTAGCCGTAGAGCACCTTTGAATAGGAGAGAGCTTAGACGAGCTGTCTGGTCTCTTTTTCGCCTGTGCCCCACTTGCGGTTGGTGACTCGTCATATGAAGTGAAGGATTTGGGTGACTTCTTTCTTGACCCCACTGAGCGACTTCACGGCTCTGCCGTCCTGGTCTATGAATAGTCCAAGAATGTGCACAGTTGGCTCTCGCCTGATAGTGGTGTTTAGTGTCAAGTTGTTAAAGGAGCGCATTTCGTCGGCGAGGTGTTGTGGACCAGAGAGTAACACGACGCATTCAGCCTTCTCCGGGAAGCAGTTATGCTAATGTCTTCTAGAAAAAACTGAACAGCGTCGAGGCCGCATTGTAGTATCTGTGCTTGCTCCCCGATGTTGCCTGTCGTAGACCAGAGGTTTATGTCATCTGCATTCATGACCAAACGCAGATTCGGAATGGAGGTGAGACGCGGTGAGAGGCGAGACATAACGATATTAAAAATGTGGGTCAGAGCACTGCCCTTTGCGGCACTCCAACGTGGTTCATAATTTCGGGTTCGACATTGCTCCCGATCTTCACCTGAAATCTTTGATGTTTTGTGAGAATACTTGATAAAGTTTAGAGCATGGCCGTTGATGCTTATCAGCTTGGCACTCTTGATGACCGATGAGCGCGGCACCGAGTCGAACGCTTTCATGACATCCACGGCAACGATGTTCTTGGGGCGTATTGAGGAGGGGTCTGCCAGGACGTCATAACGAAGCATCAGGAAGTTGTCCTGGATGCTGAGGCCTGATTCTTTCTTGGTCTAGGGTATCCGCTCCATCAGCTTGCATATGTTTCTGGTCAGCGAGATAGGACCGAGGTTCCGGATCGTCGTGGTTGGCTTGCCTGGCTTGGGGATGTGGATGACAAGCGACGTTTTCCCATCGGCTGGCGACCGGCCGTTTTCCCATACCTCGTTCATCTTTTTAAGTATCTTGAGCTTGTACACCGTTAGTAAATTGCGAAGCTCAGCGCGCGTCACGCTGTCTGGACCCGGCGTGCTCCTCATCCTATAGTGATCGAGTGCGTTCTGGAGTTTTGCCAGCGTGAACGGAGCGTCGGATGTATAGGCTCCGTCTACCGAAACTTCGAGGGAGTAGCAAGTCGTGTCCGGGGACGTGGATTGGGGGAAAAAAATTGTTAGCCGCCTCCTGTGCAAATTCGGCTACAGATTTGTTGTGGCGTAACGCCACAATCTGCGCCGCCATTTGAACTTTAGATTTCCCTAGCCAACTTCTGAAGAAATTCCAGACCGTGGAAAGACGTACCCGGTCGTTGAACTGGTTGCAGAGGTCGTGCCATTGATCTTGTGACAGTACCTGGAAGTATATTTTCGCCTCTGTGGTGGCAATGTGGAGCCGGGCGCGTAGACGGAGAGTCTTGCCGTGCTGGCGGCACCGACTAGGTGCTGTGAGACAAGTCTGGCACAGATTGAGGAGGTGAATGTCTGGGTGGGTTTGTCAGGGTCTGTCCGTGTGGTGGTGGTGGCTTGGTCTTTTGGCGCCTTGAGCAGTGCGAGCACGCCCCAGTTGATGTGGTCGTGTTGGGGTCGCGTCTGCAGATTGCCGCACACGCTCTCGTCTGATGCGTACGAAACCGTATCTCACTTGACTTTCACACATTTCAATACAACCACACCATAAACTCGAACACTGCCATTCCACCATCGCCTGTCCGGGAAATACCAAATATCGCGAGTATTGCGTCACGCACAAGAAGGGTGTTTAACTTGCGGACAAGAGCGCGGTGAAACCTCGCATCATGACAATGTGACTGATTCTACTATGATTGCTTTCGTCACGACTGCGCGATCATCGAGAAACTGCTAGGAACCCACGCACTTGTTCCGCACTCCGAACCGTCCGGACGGACAGCATAGGAGCCACAGCCATCTCTTCGATCAGGGCCGCCCGCACCAACCGCAGAGCCGGCAGAGCGGCAGCAGCTGCAGTCCAGGACGCCGCTGGGACGGCTCTAGACGGCTCGATCCAGCCAGCCAGTCAATCAGCCAGCCAGTCAGCCAACCAGACAGCCATAGCCTTGTGACCAAATGCTTCTATGTTTTCAGTTGCACCATCTCTAACCATATAGGATCTTTATAACTATATACCCAGGGCGTGTTGCTCCATCTCACATCGTTTGTCTGAAAAGTGAACGTTAACCTACGCAAAACTTGTTCCATAGCGAGGTGGCGCCTTTCAGACAGCTTTCTCTTCTTCCACCGTGGTATAGACTGGCTCTACAATGTTGCAACCGACTACGATCGAGTTCGACATAACCGTCTTTGAAGCCTCTTACGGCCAGGCCGCGCAGTCACGGTGCGTTGCCTTGTACGCGTTGCCATAGCAACCCGTAACAAGATAAACGTCGTAAGCCGTCGCAGCCTCACTCGGTCTGACTCACGCAAGTGTGTGAACCAGTCTTAAGGCCATGGTGATTTTGAAGGAGAAGAGGCTTATTAACCTTCCTCGAGTGAGGTCCCTGCCTGACAGGGTTTCTAAAACAGGTGGCTTCCAGTACCTCTACGACCAGTGCCTCCGCAACAACGACAAAATTGGTTAGCGACAGTACAACATGAAGCAGAAAGCCGGATGCCATAGGAAAATGAATCGAGCAAGAGAGCGTGATCGAAATGATGGAAAGGCGGATAGCTTCGCCTGGGTCAGTTGTCCAAGCGAGCTACTTTGAATAAGTCGAACAAAGCATAGCACAGAACCATCAGGGCTGCACTTGCTTCTTTGAGGGAAAATGGTTGACAATAAGGTTTTTGAGTGCGAAAACTATCGAGCCTATCTACAAGTACTCCCGAAACGCTCATCTGTCTTGTGAAGTTGTCGAAGGATGAGCTGGTTTAAGTACTTGTTTACTTTGCAAAGCAAGGCAAATTGGGCAAAGTATGATGCGAAGTTTTCTTGGAGCTTGATAGGAGTTTTAATTGAGATGTCATTCAACTCCTTTGATGCTCGAAGTAGTGCCGTTGGGGGTTATATTTTGTCTATGGTGTTCAAGAGATCGGGATGGTGGCTGTCAGTCAGGTTTTGTCCTACCCGATAGGCCGTGTCATCCTGCTCAACGGCTTGCACACTGAGTCAGCGCATAATTCAGCTTGCAGTCCGTGAAATTGGTGTCAAGCGCCATGACGGTGCACATGGGTTGAGCTGCTTTCAATGTTTTTGTGGTACATTTACTGATAGAAGCTGGTTCGATGCAGCTTAAAATTGTGGTTGAGCGAGGTTGAGTAGATCAGCATTATAAAGGCGACGGGGTCTTGGTAAGCCCACCTAAGAGAACGGGGAAGATGAAGTGTGATTGATGTCGATGTTAGCTTGACATAGGGTGCTTCAGTATGAGCTGGCCAAGTGGCGTTCAGCCCGGAGTGACACAAAAGCCCTGCGAGGAGCCCCAGGTATGTTATTATATTACACAAGAGTTTGGAAACGATCACCACGTTTCCAACTTCTGCAATGGGGCAGTCAGTTGTATAACTTAGCGTGCAGAAAGCGACCCATGCGGCCTTTTACTCCTTTCAACTATTGCACTAATCTGAGCTAGCTCATATTGCCACTGCCTCCATAAAACGGCGCGCGATACTTTCTATATTTCGAGAGTGGGTATAGAAATAAGATAAAGAGTTATGGTGATAGAAGGGAGGCGAAAACATGCAAAATAAAGGAGCCCGGAAAAGGTTGCAACCTAACATTTGCAATAAGAAGACGTAATGAACGCTATCACTTGAAAATATGGAGTGTGATGCAGCGTGACTACATAAGAAAGGTTGAGAGCTGAATAAGAACCATTGAAAACAGAGAAAGAAAACGAAAAGAAAAAGAGTGAGAGGTCACAGACAGCGGCCGACAAGTAGTGCGTAAATACGGCGCCTGATCCCAACACTTCGAGCGGCATTTTCGCGAAGCGAGCCGCACAATTTGCCCGGAGTACACACAAATAGAGCGAAGTCCTTTGTTTGCGAAAGGACCGGACACGATGGGGGAAGGGGCGAAAAGTTGAATCTATGTTGGCTCGTAAAAAGAAATGGGAGGGAGGAAAGTGAGTTTGGAAGGGTTCTAAAAGAAGGCCTAACGAACACCGCGAACGAAATGCGATAAATACGCGAGTCTGTTTGCTCGGCTTTATTTAGGAGTGTCTCTAACGCAGTCCATATTATTATCACCGGCCTGTTTTCGTATGTGCATAGGAGGTGGAGGAAATAGATTAAAAAAAAAGGTAAATGTACGGTCGAGGTGGTGCTATTTGCCCCTAAGGTCTAGAAGGGATTGGCGTTTTGTAATTGAGTCTTTTTTTACTTATACACATGGGTCATTTGTAAAATCGCAGCAATCATTGAGAAAAAAGAGGGTTAAAGATTGTTCAAATGTTGTAACCGTTTGTGCGACTAGCTGATCACGAGAGATGAGTGAGTAATTTTGCATTCCTTTTTATCGAAAACCCTACAAGCATGAAGATAGTTCGATTTCGATACAAAAGTAATTGATTAAGTACCGCATGTTTACTGTGGCTCGGTGTTATCGAATGGTAAGTGTCGTACGCCCGTAATATATATAACTGGGAAGAAAAAAAACCTTGATGAAAACAGCAACAACGGATGATTTATTCTTTCGACGTTTCGGCCGGAGTCCGGCCTTCGTCAGGAAGAACTCTTACAGATGAACGCGGGTGATATTTGTACAATGCTACGGTTGAGTCCAAGTTTCATAAACGGGAGGATGACGGTTGGAGTTTCCAAAGAAGCGTAGGAACTCTTCTTACGCTTCTTTGGAAACTGGCCCAGGCCCAAAAGGAGACAAGCCTTTTTTGTTGCGACGCGTAGTTTTCGCGACATCGAATTTGTCCACCTTTCGTGAAAAACCCTGTATATATATATATATATATATATATATATATATATATATATATATATATATATATATATATATATATATATATATATATATATATATATATATATATATTATGATATATATATAAATTTTTCAGCCGAGTGGACATTTTCTTTCCTGGTAAAGTACAACGTTGGCATATATATATAATCAGGGCCTTTAATTTGAGCATAGCATACATCTTTTTTGGCGCAAAATTCATCCAGCAAAGGCAGTGCACATTTCCTTGGTTTGTACACGTAGTCGGATAATGTGGGAGACGCGTTTAACTCCAAAATAATAAAATGACGTTGGAACAAAAAAGTAAAAAGCCAACAAACGAAATGCATTCAGTTAAAACGGTCGCACACTAAGTACAGTTACGTACGGGGATACATAAAGTCGCCGAATATAAGAATAACGTGTTTCAGAAATGAAATTAATTCGTAAAAGACTGCTTCTGCTCTCAGTATAATTAGGGACATCGTATATGAGTTCAAGCTGTAAATATGTGACCATATTTACCCGAAATGTTTACCTGGATGGTTCCGGACACCCAGACCTTGCCGTATTGTCTTATTTGATTTTGCAAATACTCAAAAAACAAACGTGATAAAAAAATATCGACTATAGTCAGTGACAGCTTGAGAAGCGTAGGGTGCGGCTAATTATGTCAACGCTTTCTTTCTTCATGATTGGTTCTGCGGCGTTCTTACCGACTAATGTCGCAACCTGATTAGTTGCCGAGCACTAAAATATGATGCACGGGACAATCGCCACGTCAGGAACGTATCCAAGGTCGGGGGGGGGAGCCCATTAGGGCCCCCCACCCCTTCCGAAATCTTCTATTTTGCTGGGGCCTCCTCTCCTCCCTCCCCGTCATACAGCATTTTGTCATGGGCGCCCCCCCCCCCCCCAACCCTCAAATCAAAATCTTGTCTACGTGCCTACGCCACGTCGTGCTTTTCTTGCACTGTCGGCGTCAATGATTCTTTCAAATGCGGACGCACCTCGGCTACCGGTTTGGGTCGGAGGCGTCGCCGGTTAGCACTCGGTATCCTTGATTACGTTTGGCAGGTCGGCATTCATGGAAAACACTCGCCCGTTCGCTTCGCTCCAAAATTCGAGCGCCTCGCGAAAGAACTGTCACGCGGAGTTAGACACCCGTCTGGAAGCTTGTCGACCGCTAAACGAAGTGGTGCTCTTAAATATTTAGTGCGCAACAAAGCGAGTTGAATACACAGTGCCCGGCTTTCGAATTAAAAAAAAAATTATGTATTAGCCGAAAGCTAAGTTTTCGGAAAAATGGCATTAGGGTTTTTACGATCGAACTAGGTATAAACCGTAAGCAACTGCTTCCGGAGTTTTTGAAGGTGGCCAGCGACGCTAACAGTGATATATCTGTTAAGACACCACTTCTGAAAGCAGGTCAAACCACCGAGACCTATTTGGTGTGTCAGTGTATTTCTATTGGCGCGAGGATGAACTCTAAGGGGTAGCTTTGTCCGGCTTGTGTTTTTCAGGAGCTCGGTGTTTACCCAAAAGGAGGCCTGTGTGTAGAGGCTTTAGTTGAGCTGGTTAATACGTATTGATGGCGGGTCAGCTTGAACTCGCAGAAGCGACCGAAGAAAGGACGGCACGGAACAAAACACCTGTTTTGTCTTGTCGTGTCTTATCTTCGTTTGTTTCTGTAAGTTGAAGCTGAGCCGTCACCGAGGAGGCCTGTGGACTTGATATATTACGTAATTTTCCTCGATCGAGCCAGCACCACCTAGAGTAATGAAAGTCCCTGCACTAGCATTTCGACGTCATCACGGCGAGATCCAATGCAGACACAAATTGGGCACGAATGCTGCGACAGCGTTCGACTGGAACTTCACTGATTGAGCACGAGCCGCAACGGAACGATGGCGCGAAGTTCGACTACAACAGCTACGTGCTGCGTCGGAAACAGAAACATAATATTCATGTTGTCGTCGTCGTGGGCCTACCTCTCAACTTAGCCGCTAGAGGCGCGATATTTGAATCTCGTGCCCAGTAATCTATTGAAATATAATTAACTGGTCCTTCGCCGACTTCATATCTGTTCCGAATATAGTATATCCGACGATAAAATAAAAATAAAATTGAAGTTTTATTTTAAATGCGTCATATATTGCCTACACGGAGGTATTGTCTGGTTCTTTCATGAATAATTGTGTTCAGTTGGTCTTTTGGGTGTTTCCAGAACAAACTTCTGCAACTGTGAGCTCGGAACTTCGTAGCATATACCGACGGATGTGTTACACATACATACTCGTACTATCCTTGAAGGGCATAGTCGGCTAAAACATTGTTATTTGCTGCATGATTCCGAGAACGCAAACATTATCTTATAACTAATTTCCTCCTCAAAGGATTGGTCTCGTGCATGCTGAACCCCACGGTCATTTTAGCCAAATCCGATTCACGGTATAGCCTCAATCTACCTATATGGTCAATCACAGATTAATCTAACTAAAAAACCTAGCTACCACCTCACAGCCAATAAGCTTGCGACAACAGCCGATAGGAACACCATAGAACGAATATACCCTTAAAAAACAAAACAACAACAACAACATCGAGCAACATTGGCGGCCGCCATTTTGTTGGCCACGAAGCGTGATGATTGGATCCGAGTTCTCGCCTAACACTGACACAACCCTCGTGTCCAATGCACGCTCAGAGCACGTGATCAAGTAATGGCGGACCTGAATAATTGCCGCAGTAGCTAATAGATGGCGCGCAGGTTTGAAAAATGGCCAATTACGAAACAATACCACGTGATCACAATAACTGTGACGCCCGGCGTTCTTTTTTTAACCTGTCAATGGCTTGGTATGGGGCTCAGGTAGCGCACCAGTATATATTTGGGTTGGAGCTTGCCTCCGATTCCTTTGGGAAAAATACGGTAGAAATCATCGAGCTGGGACAAGGCTTAGGGGGCATAACAGGCAATTTACGAAACTAGGCAATTGCCGTTAGTTTCTATATTTATTTATTGGCTAAACAACTATCCCGCCGAAGCGAACACCCTTGCACCCCTTGCAAGTTGCGTACATTAGAAACAACATACGTTAATTATAGAACTGTGTTTAGTGGTAGGTGAAAAATTGTTTTGGTTAATGAATATCTCCGAGCTCGAATATTGATTTCTTTCGCGGATGGGTATAAAACTAAAATAAAGATAATAATAAAAAAACCGTTTTTCTAAAGGTTTTTTAGTCTAATTTGTTTTAAAGTAACTGGAAAAAATCCACTTATATGTAAAAGCAAAAAAAAAAAAAAGAAGAGGAGAAATGAAAGCAACGTTGCTAGGTGGTCTTACCAAAAGCCGACATTTTCGAAGAAGCCTAGTGGCTCTGCAACGTCGATAACAATTCTCTGGATTGAGCTGCAAGCTCAGGGCATCTGAAATTAGTTCAGTGAAACTAAAGATTTACCGGGATCACTTCTTTATACTTCTTTTCAACAAGGAAACCTTCGTAAATTTTACATCAAAGTACTAAATACAGATCGGCATGACAGGCTTCCACCTCTTAAGCTCACACAGTCACCAAATAAAAAAACCACAGAATCAGTGTTATATGTTTATAAAAAAAAAACCTACCTTTAAGAAAGAAAAAGATGTTTTGGCTGCATTTTGGAAAGTTTTCGAAGAAAAGACACCGTATATTACAAAACAAATAATATTCTCGAAAAAAAAGAGAGAAAGATATTGTGTTTTACTAAGATATTGTTACTAAGGTGTTCGTTCAAATAAATTCCTACAACACAATATAATAATAAAAAAATTCTATTTTAAAATATTGGCAAATGTCGGCAAAGCTCTCGCCAATCACACCCAACCTTAGGTGCAAAAATTATATCACCTCTCGGATTGCAATATGTAAAAAGTAGCTAAACGTACACCAAAAGACGAAGAAAAAAAAATCAGACTACAGAGTAGTTTGTCGATTGTCGCTTGCCTACCAAATGTACTCGAGTAAATAAACAATTTAATACAAAACATAATATTGCGCTACTTTAGTCCAAAAGGCAGTTATAAACTAATTTAGACGAATAATTCATATCGCAGGCATTTCATCTCCTTTACTTTTGTTTAATATTTCCGCCGCCAGGCCGTGGCAGTTGTCGCTGCACACCTCGATAAGCGTTAGCTGCCTGCGTCTCTCCTTCACGTCTTTTCCGTTGGGTGGCGTCGCCTCCTCTGGAGTTGCGAACGACGTTTTGGTTTTATTAACGTTCTTAGTTCTCAAAACACTAATAATCAAGCTGGTCACTATGGTGGCGATGCTGGAATTTTTGGAGCAGTAACATAAGAATCTTTCTAAAAATGTCACTTGTTACATATCATTCCTTCATCAAGATTACAAACCCAAGCAATAAAAAAAATTGCCAACGCCTTTTATTTTTAAAGTTCTATAATTCGTGAAAAATAAGGAGTCATCCTTTAAATTGATTAAGCGAACATTAAATTCTCATTACGGGGAGTGACCTATATTTTTCTTACCAATATTAGCGGGGAAATTGACGTCATGTGACGTCATTGTATCACGTGACTTGAAGCCACATGACGTGGTCACGTGAGGTGACAACACTGCCTTACGGAACCTGCGTCCAATTACTTTACGTCAGGTAATCTTTTTCTTTTCTTTTTTTTGCTAAATGCAGCTGGGAAATGCACTGACGAATGGGACCAATTGCTAGATTTATGAAATTCTGTAAAAAAAAATCCGGCTTCAAATAAAATTCCGCAGAAGAAGGCAACCCCTCTAACTAGCAACCTCAAACGCTCAGCGTCATCTACGAATCAACGTCACTTTTTTTCTCGACTACCTACCACTAACGGGCCCCGAGACATTTGCTGGCCCTTGTCAGCGACTTCGATCACATCAACTGCGAGACCCCCCCCCCCCCCCGATTTGGATTCCTGCCGTCTCTCGGTAGTGGCTCCTTTATCGACACGAGGAAAGCAGCCGCTCGACGCAGTTGTCCGACATCTGGCTAACTTGCGACCCGAGCGCCCTATCCGCCTCGCCTTTAAAGGGAACCGGCGTCCAAAGCGTCGCTAATTAGGCCGAATTTATAACGGCCCTCTCCGGGCCCCGTCGTCGTCGCCTCGTCCGAGCGGCCGCTACCGCCCGGCCGGCGCGCTAATTGACTCGTCGCCTAATAATTCAGGCAGGGGGCACGGGTGGCCGCCAATCGAACGGGATAGCCTTCGGAATTCCATTAGCCGGGGCTCTAACGAGTCCCACGTGACCGGCGCGCTCTCTACCGTGAACGGATTGACGACCTTCGTCGCTACTGACCTCCCGCCGCTCCGCTAGCTGTGGGCCGAAAACGGCGAGTTGCGGCGTGCGAAGACCGGAAGATGGACGACGCGACGGGGCATGTGGTAGGTTGCGTTCGTGCGAAGCTGCCGGTATGGGCTCGACCGTCGGTGTTGGCCAAGAGCTAGTATATGACGAGGCCGTGGTTATAGTGAGAACACGAATACCTACCGAACCCGCTGACACGGCACTTGCGTTTAATATTTGTAGCACTGGCCTCCGGAAGTTCACCTAAGAAAATCCAATACAACGGCATCGGTATCTAGGAGCCGTTGAGTGGGCTTTGGCAGTTCCGGCCGGAAGCTGAGGCAGGAAGGTAAGGAAGCCGACTCAAAAACTTCCGCCGCGCTCAATGTCTCGACTATT
Organism: Ixodes ricinus; assembly: GCA_037355805.1. Taxonomy (NCBI): domain Eukaryota; kingdom Metazoa; phylum Arthropoda; class Arachnida; order Ixodida; family Ixodidae; genus Ixodes; species Ixodes ricinus. Next base: position 47,728 of record JAZHYW010045312.1, on the reverse strand, counting down.
ACTTGCCGCTTTACAAACTCACGTAAAGTCACCGACGGTATATAAGCTAAAGACATCGGTTGGTTATGATGGCGTTCATCACTCCGCGGTTTCTTTTCCGTTTATCTGATTGAAGAAGTCTGCCTTATCATAGGCTTTATCGTGATGCTAAGGGGCTGAACCACACAGTTTTGTCTTCAATACGTCCGGGAGCATGGCGTCGATTGTTGCACCTTTGCCGTCTACGAAAACATCTTTACCCGTGTAGGTTTAAGGCAGCAAAAAATCCAGAACAGATGTCGAAAACAATAAAAGGAAAGGGGGGGAATAAGAAGGCACTACGAAGCGCTCTTTCGGGTGTTGAGCGCTAGAGTCGCTGACAATGTGAGAACGGCAGGGAGAAACTTCTGCTTTCCCCTCCTCAAGCGCGAGCTTCCCACCTTCGACAATGCTTTGGCGTCTCGTGCACCTCGAGTGCGCGCGTGCAGCCGAAACACTGCGGAAGGCACGGAGTTCGATCCGAAGGCCGGGCGTCCAAAAGACACGCTCTGCGGTTTCTATTCTGTCAGTGTCTACGAGAATCCTATGGTGATGATGTATCTTTGCCCCCGACAACCTCTGTCCTTGCGGCGGAAAAGTGAAACGTTCGTAAAGGTGTCTTCACCTTTTGCTACGGAGCGTGAGGTGAAGCCACCTTGATTTCTGAACAGGTGGAATTTGTTCGGTTTATCGAGCAATGTTGACTCTTGAAGTAAGTCTTCGTGTCTGTTTAAGCGAGATTCAAATAAAAATATATTTTATGCTCTATTTAGTTTAGTCTGGTTAGTAACAAAAAAAACTAAATAAAAACCCTTCAAACGTTTTTTTTTTATTGTTACGAAACATATACGGCATCGTGATTACTGTCCTTGCACAGTGCGGATTTTTGCGTCTAACCTGTTCTTTAACCTCGCCTTTCCGCAAGTTTACTCTGTAGGTGGACATTGCGAAGGATTATTTGTGTCAGACAAATGCAGTAAGGTTGCTGATCGAAACCTGGATTAAAACTCTAGTCTGGCACCTATTTATTCTGGCTCAATATCGTAACCGTTTTTGATCTTATTTTACTTAATGTGTGTAAACCATAAAAACAGTTTTTAAATGTTCGGTTGTTCGAAGAGATACACGAAAGCAACATTAAGAATGCGGCACCTTACAACTTGTTTCTTTGCCAAATATACAAGCTAAAACTTGTACGAGTATTCGTCTCGGGAAGTCCAAAAAAAAATGCAATTATAATAGTGACCGAATTACAAATTCAACATGTTTTTATGCGTATTCTGACACTAAAACTTGAATACAGTCATAGTCAGCGTATTCAAAATCGTGATCCAATGTTTTTCGTTGAAGGACCACAAAAAAATTTATAGTGACTTTTTTGAGAGCGGAAAAACAATTAATTTTTTAGCTCCCAATTTTCGGCCCACGAACGTTTCTGAAGATGCAGCTGTTCTTTTAATAACAAGGCGTGGCACGAGTTTTGTTGACTATTGCACACATCACGTTGCATGTTTGCAGAGTTGGGAAGTACTTTAAGCTCATTGTACTTCAAATACTGTTTTAAGCGGGTTTACCAAACTTGTACTTTACTTTAAAAACATTTGGTGTACCCGAAAAAAAATTACAGGGTTTTTTTTCACCACGAAAATAAACTACGCATCGTCGATCACTTGTTTTCTGTCCAAAGGTAGCGCTAGAGGTCCAAATCAGATGCCAAAGATTCAGCCGGAACCGCTAAATTTTATTTAGAGCGATGCGTCATATCGTTAAAACGGCGTATTGTGTATCGCATTAAATAGTTGGCCAGCGAGAGTAGAATAATTACTCTGTGGCCACTCGACTTTATTCAATATTCGCGGTCCTCTCCGAAAGCCCCTGATGCACCTCCGATTACCCCTAGGGCAATGCATGCTACTGAAAGAAAAGAAATGGACTGTATAAGGGAATGAAAGGACATCATGAAAGATTGTGTTAAAAAAGTAATTGTACTTTATTATAAAAGTACATAGCTTTTAAAGAACATTACTTCAAGTAATTTGTGCCCGGAGTACGCTCACTAGTTTCACTTTACTTCAAATACTTTTTAGATGTGCCTCACCCAACATTGCACGTTTGTCCTAACGACGGACGGCTTGTTTTTCACGAAAATAATAATCGTTTATATAACAACAATTTTTGCGCAACAGTGTTGACGGTCCACCCAAAAGCGCGAGCGCTTGTGTGGGAGATATACGGCATCCAGCAGTATGCACAAACGTAATTTATACAATGGCCGTTTTTAGGTTATTTTCACTGCACTGGAAAGTTCCCACTCTACGATAATAAACGAATTATGAAGCTAAAAACAAAAAGCCGCGTTAGCATAGCTATAAATTGTTTTTATTAAGGTTTAGAGCAATTCGATTGTTCGATTCGATCGCGCCAGAAGCCCGCCACCTTAGCCTCGCATGGTAAGACTTTCCCGCTATGGTCCTGCGAGCCGATCCCTCGCAACTCGCTCGGCGACAGAACAGACAAAGCCAACGGAAATTCCGCCGCCTGCGGAGGGATCATTCCCACTTCCCCCTCGGTCGGCGTCGCTTCCGTGCAGCGGAGACCTGGCTCCGCGAGCAAGTCCAGGAAGTCTTAAGAACTTCCGGAACTGACACTTCCGCAAATTATCGGAAAGAATGTTTTTCTTTTTTGTCTGCTCGCTTATATTTTCAAGCGTTTTCAATGATTTTCTTAAATTTTTGTTCTTCGTTGTAATTTTGTTGAGGGAACTTATTATTAGAGCCTTATTGTTTGTCTATTCTATTAATTTTATTTTAAATTCAGTTTTGGTTTATAGAAGAGCGTCGATCGATTTCGTCTTTTTTAAGCTTTGGGGGAAAGGGGGGGGGGTATGCAAAGGCCTAATCAACATTTTGTGGATTTCGCGAAGCTTCAGATCTCTCGATTCTCTTTGACGACCATTTTAAGGATGCGACGTTAAATCGCCAGACTCTTAGCAGCAAATAGATGTTCGAAAGCTTAGTGTATCTTCACTTATGTTTAGTGTTAATTGTGTTCTGCCAAAGTTTGCTTGAAGACAAGAGAGTAATCTAAAGATGTACAATTTCGTTGTAACTTGCGGGACAGGTTCGTTTGGCGGAACTAATTATAAGTTAACGCAGATAGGTTATGATCACCGTCGCGGAACCCTTAATTGAGACGCTTCGCCCGTTTTCAAGCAAGTGCGAGTAAGCCTTGACAAAGTTTGAATATTATGTGCAACGTCTGTATGTTGCACTAGTAGATATAGTTGCATCTCGAACTAATGGTTCTAATTAATAAGAACAACTATTTGTTCGGATCAGGAAGAGTGAGGCCCAGCTGAGACTAAGGACTACTTTACAAACAGAGCACACGGGTTCGCACCGTTTGACTTGATCGAGCGCTCTATTTGAATCTGGAATCTCGACAAATCAAGGGAAAGCATGCTCTTGACTAACCCGTTAAAACGGCTTAAAGGGAAGATGGGGCAATTGTGCATTTGAGAAAGAACACTTGTATTGCGTTCATTGGACCTTTAAAATAACAGATATCACAATTTTGTTTCAATGCGACGCGCCGGAGAGCCATAAGAGCAATTTCAAAACAGGGCCCAAGCCCCGCCTCTCTTGCCTTAGGCAGCCAAAAGATCCGTCGATGACGTCACGTACAGTGACTGTCTTTCACGTTTTCTCGCGTTTAACAATACTTGCGCAGCACATGGTTTGGGTATTCGGGCTCACGGGGTAAAATACATGAGAATTCACTTCTAACTCATTTTTTTTTTCAAAAACCTCCGCAGCTTCTTTTAAGGTCCAATTTTGACAAAAACAAATATTCTACAAACACCGAGAGTGCGATAATTACAAAAAGTACCCGACCTGAACGAATGGTCATCAATGAGTAGAATCCTGGGTTACATAGAGTATTACCGGGCATGAAATCGCGAAAACAAAATAACATTTTTGTAAGGAATCAAACATGCCAACGATTATGTTTAAAAGATAATGTTGTTACCAAAAAAATATTCAAATTAAAATTGCTTTTTACGTACTACGCCAAAGTCACACCTTTTGAGGGCAACGCATTTCATTTCGACAACGACCCCGAGTCTATAATTGAACATTCTGCGTAAGAGCTGGCTGTGTGGGCCGCGGTGTCATCGATTGCCACACACACAGACACACACACAAAACCCACTAATGCGCTTAAAGAAAAAGGGAGGAGGAAGGAGGGAGGAAAGAGAGAGGGAGTTAGGGAAACGAGAGTTTGCAAGTGAAAGCATCGAGTTCGCAAAATTGGGCAGCAGAGTCTGAGATAAGGCAAAGTGATTCGGCCAGGGTTGGAAAGAGGAAGGAGGCAAACGAGGAAAGTGAATGGGGAAAGGAGAAGGAGGAGGACACTACGCTATTAATCAAGGGCCAAAAACACCCCGTTTCGACCGCGCGCGCAGAAATTGACAAGGCGCAAATTCACGAAGCGTGGCCATTTCGCCTTTTTGCTCGTTCCGGCGGAAGCGGCTCTAGTAAGTTCATTGAAAAGGGGGGGGGGGGGGCAGGTTTTCGCGAGAGATGTAAGAGGCTGTGAGGACCCGCTCACGATTACGGGTAACATGCAAATTTTGAAAGCTTGAAGGCCCGTTCGCACACTTGCGACGGCTTACAACAGTGTGCCTTAAAACCTCTTAAATGTCTCTGGCAATGAGGTAACACACTGACGTCATCTACCAAGTGGCGGTGGAAGACTCAGTTTTTGTATATTTCCTATCGTTTGGGGTCATCATTATTTCTTATTTAGCTCGAAAACCTTTTGTCGATGTTATAGCTGACCTTTTCTCATAGACACTAGGTACTTAATTGATCTCGCAAATGCCTCAACACCTTCGTTCTATCAAAATGAAATTCCGGGGTCACCTCATAGATGACTTCAGCGTGCCAGTGTCTCCTCTCGCCTTAAGACGTCGCAAGAGCTCGGTCCTAAGCAAACGCAAGTGTGCGAACGAGCCTTGAGGCCTATTTTTCGCCCAGTTGTTCGAACTCACGACGGCATAATATTTCTTCCGATTTTGACGCGTCTATAAATTTTATTTATAGAATTGGGGTTTAGGAGGCTCACGTGTGGCTATCACTTAAAAATAAATGTAAGAGGCTGCATATGTTTATTTACCCGATTCGTTGTAGTTTTTTTTAATGTTTTGGGTGAGAATGAATGATTTTGATATAAGCATTTACATTATACAACTTGAAACAGTTTTGTTACCTCTTGACAGAGACCACGACTTGCACGTAGTTCCCGGTATTATTACGACTGGTTTTGCGTAATACTTAAGCAGGGTTAAGCAAATCTTGCTTCGAATCGAATAGCGCAGCATCAGACCTAGCTCCAGTAGTGTAAAAAGTTGGGATGTTGTGGCTCTCCCTAGCACTGTATATGTCGCTAATGACGCAGAGCTATTAGATTCGAATCACTGTTTGCAAACTCTTATATTTAAGTATCTTAAGCGATGGCGTTTCGTAATTAAGTATACTGGCTTATATATGGGAAGTAACCGATAATTAACCTTACCTTGTCTGATCGAGTCTCATATATTTTTCGGGGTTGATCATCGTATGCGGAAGCACGTGTTTGACTTAAAATATGTTACACTCTTAATCTTAAGGTGGTGACGGTGGACAGTCCATACCTAAATCACAGCTTCCGGAGCTCGAAAAGTGCCATGGCTAATTTTGGATGGGCTGCTGAAGCCTTTGCTCGCCGCTTTTGTCTGTCCTAAGTGTGAGGAATGATTATTTCCGTAAGCTATAACACATCCGAACTGGAAAGAATTCCCACTAAAAAAAAAACACGCTCAGTTTTTTTTTTTTTGACTATACGCTAAAGTTGGGTTTACGAACTCTGAAATGAATTCCACAAGGAATTGCAGACTGGAGTCGATAATAGCGACACTAGAATATCTGGGTCGTGATTTCATAAAGATTTTTGAGTTAAACTTTTGAAGTAGGGCATTCTTCGAAAAAAAATAATAATCGAGTTGATATATCTGTAAGACTTTACATTGAACATTCGCCTAGTAAAGGAAAGTTACATCGGTAAAATACTGACCGCACGAAATGTTCCTGCTGACGGTATAGCTCCACCTTTTGTTTTATTTGCTGCCGCACACCAGAAGACAAACATAGTCGGCTTGAGGATCAAAAAGCAAGTGTATGCCGCAAAAAAATAAATAAAACAGGGCAAACAATCGAAGCATGCGGGGTGCTGTTTTTAGTCGCTGTAGAGAAACCGCACCCGGACTGGGGCGCCACATATAGGGAGTCTTGTTTTGGTGCAAAACGTTCGCTACAAATGCGGCAGTAGTTCTAACTCGCGATTCAGCGCATACATAAAATGACACTTCGGACTCGAAAATCTTCCAAGCGGTGGACCCAAGTTTAGAAACAAGGCAGCTTTCTTCAAAAATTCACCGCCACTCGTTACATCTGAAAGACAAATCCCACCGCGCTTCAAGTGAGTCACCGCGCACCGGCGCCTCGAATACGCGCGCCACTGACCCCAGCATTCGAAACCGCAGGCAAACAAATCAAACGGGAAACCACGCGAACACACGTACAGAGGCAAGCAAATAAACGTGAAAGAAGTTCTCGGGGCTGCGTAAACGTCAGCTGGGCACATTCGGAGCGAGCGCTGACTTCTCCGGGCGCAGATAAGCAAGCACGCCACCGCGAAACTAAACTTTCAAAAACAACGCGTCATAAAACAAGGGGAGTATACAAAAACGAGCCGATTTAACAAAATGGAGCTTCCGCCCAAAACCCCATTGGGAAAGGGAAAGAAAAAGTCGAGGGAATCGCACAGCTTCCAGAAGAGACATGCGCGGGGCTCGAAGAGCTTTGCATATCTTTGTCTCGAAGCAGCAGCCCCGTTGATATGGTATCGCATGAAGCTGGGCCCGGAATCGAATTTTTTCCATAAATCGGGCGTCCCATCTTCGAGCAAGTGCGCGCGTTTTTCGCGCCTCTTTGGCCGTTATTTATTTTTTCTTTCCGGCGTATAAACCCGTTGAGTTCGTCTCGCATAAATCTCGGCGGCATTTCTGAAAATTCGTTGAAAGCCTTAACTTCCCGGCGACGAGCGGAGCGATGGGAACGAGTGAAGTCCTGCAATATACTATCCTTTCCAGAAGTTCAGTGGGTGCATATTTGGACTCGACGGAGCACTCGATGCCTCCTCACTCGTGTTTGCTTGAGTTATGTTAAGTTAGAGTTGAGGGAGTTGCAACGTTTCCGTGTTATATATTTCGTTTTACGAAGGAGATACACTGCACAGTGACCTCTCGTTAATATGGACACCTCCGTTCTCCCCCCTTCCCCCCCCCCCCAATAAAAAAGCGTCCATAATGTGAGTCGTCAAATGATAGCGAGAGAGAAATGCATGTGTTTACGCAGTTCGTTTCCCCAAAAATGTTTCCATGTAATAGTTATACCTATGTTAACGGAGTCTCGTATTAACGAGGATGACATGACTGTTATTTCTTATTTGGTTCGAATGGTTGGTAGTTTTGGCCGGCCTTTCTCATGTTGTTGGAATTACGGACAGTTCTACTGCGACGCATTTTGTGCAATCTTGACGAGTATCGCTTTTGTTTTTGCCGGCAATTTCTGGAACGAAAGCTTAACTTGTAATCGGAAGAACATAAGCGTATTACATGTCAATATTAGGAAGTCAGTGACAAGAAATGAAACTCTGCAGAAACAGCGTATTTCTAACTATAAATATAAAAAAAACTTCAGGGATTTGTTTAATGTCTTATATCTGCCGACACAAATGACACGTCTGCCTGAAGATGATGAATTCCAATCTTACTAAAGAAATATAAAGCTACCTGACGTCGCAAGAGTGTATAAAAGAGGAGATTAATAACAAAAGAAAGGTAAACCGTTTTTTTTATTTTGAATCTTTACAGAATCTTTAGAAAAAAAACAGCAACAACAACAAAGCCAACGGTTATATATTTGATGACGCGGTGAGAATCATTACTAGAATATTGGATCATATCCGCACATAGAGGCATTTCTAAAAAACGGTTCATGTGTTTTTTTGCTTTTTTGTTACTGCATGCGCTCAATATATCAGGTTTACCTTTTACTTTATGCAGAGTGCAAGTTCGTCTGCTCTGGCGCAGGGCTCGCGATGATGTCAGAACGCCAAAGTGTTATTGAGAGACTGAAAAAAAAAACATATTAGGTAGGCCTCAAGGAATCTAGGATTGAGGTCTATCCACTATCCTTCCAATCAAAGCCAATCAGAACTCGGCATTGTTCTGACGTCATCGGAAGCCCTGCGCAAGGAACAGACGCCTTGCTCTCCAAACTGTTTTCTCAGTCTCTAGTTTAAAGCTTACTGCAGTCGACGCTGAGATCACCTACAAGCCTGCTTGTTTTTACATTGTTGCTTGAGGGAACGTTCTTGTCCTAGTTTCTAGTGCGTTAGGAGAGATTCCGACGGAGTGGTATTTCATGTTGTATGAGGAAGAAAAACCTTTATCGTGACGATTCTTTATATTTGGAGCAGTTAATGTACAGTATAAGCTGAGTCTCACTTGCTCTCTATGCGATTAGATAGTAAATCTTTTCACGCCCTGTCTCACGTAATTGAGACGGTTTTATTTTTCTGGGGGGGGGAGGAGAGAGAGTGTTGTTACGTGTTAATATCCTCAACATACATTCGGTTCTATGGGGCAGAGCTTTGATTTTGTAAGCGTTATAGATTCTTCAGGCTTTCATAGATATATTATGATCTGTTATGACAATGCACCAAATCATTAATGCAAGTGAAGTAAAAGGACTGCGTAAAAAAATCATTAATATTTGCAGGCCAAAAGTGGGCCAGGAGGATAGATCCGATAGATGGATCGATGGTACGAGATATGTGGTGACTACAGACACGCACACAAAAGCGGACGCTTTTTGTTCTTGACTCCCTCACCTCTGGAAAGATAAACAGAACAAAATATTTATTCTGAATCAGTGAACGACACATCGGGCCCAGTGAGCAGGAGAGAACCGTCTCTATCATTTTTCGAAACAAGTATCCGCGTGGTGTGCTGTTACACTCGACGGTTTCCCTTTCTCTAAATCTTCATTCACACCTTAGAAGTTTAGCATATGTTACTATAGAGCAGGTCAGAATCGAGTTTTTCTCTTTCTAAGAGGGGGGGGATGAAATGTCGCCGCGTGTGCTTTGATATCCATGAAGATAATCCAAAATATGGTTTTCTTCGCTTACAATAGACCTTTGCAAAAATCGCCCTCTGCGCGCTGCCATCTTTGTCTGCTGGGCTGTGGAGCGCCTTGTGAGCATGCGCTGTTGCATCTGTTGCGCGATATATCGGACGCTTCGCATGCGTCCATAGCTCAGCCTCAGTGACTCAGCATTTCTCGCCCGGGTGATAAAGCGATGCAAAGGTCTCTAGTCCTTGACATCTCAAGAAACACGGGGCGTGGCCTCCTACGTTCACGCTGGTTGCTTCGTAAATTGGTCCTTCGACATTCTTGTCGCCTAATGTCTCACTCTCATTAGCTGCGGAGTGATAATGAGATGCAGGGGGACTCGCCAAGCCTCTCTCAGGTTTCCAGTGCCTACGAGCCGACAAACTGAGGGAGGAGGAGGAGACGCGAGGGGACGTCAGTACGCCGATCTCTGATTGGACCGATTAGTCGGTAGGCCTAAGCTAGCTGCTTTTGTCTCCGCTGCGAATCGCGAACGAGTCGAAACGCCGGACGCCGGCGTTCCGCGTCCTAACGCGTTCGACGAGAGCGGTGGAGACAAAAGGCAGGTACCTCTAGGCGTACCCACTAATGACTCCAATCAGAGCTCGGCGTACTGACGTCCCCTCGCTCTCTCATCTCCATCTCGGTCGCATATCGTTTGGGTTGCTTTCAAGGGACGACTCTTTCTTCTGAATGTTTCTTCTTAATACAATTTCTTTTTTATTATTGCACTATTCTTTCTCTTGGATCCGTGTGATCCAAATCACTCGCGCCCAATCCTCTAACCTGACGCGCCACCTTCCACCTGCTTTCCGCTTCTTTCGTTCACTGGAGTAAAGTACCCAGACACGAACGTCCACTGTTGTGTCTGTTGACCGTACACGGAGTCTGAGTCCGCGTCTTACCCGGTATTGTCTTGGCCATCGCTTTCTTTTTCTCGGTTGTTGTTCTGTTAAACGAGCCAGAACATTGGCATGGGGTGTATAAGATTGCAACAAGGTTTGGAAGAAAAAAAGAATAAATATATATATATATATATATAGATATACGGCGCACGGGGACAGTGCAATATCCGTCTGCTGTTGGACTTCCGTATATGTTTTGTGAGTTTACTTTCTGCTTTCGGACAATTTCAATTTTGTTTTGTTTTGAATTATGGCTCCTACGGTGAGGTTCGGACCTTGGTGGCACGGAGGGACAGCTGGCGGGAGACATAAACTGTCGGGGAAACGGCAGAAGTCCCTTCGACGTAGTTTTTAGTTTGGGATTGATCCTAGCCAACATAAGCGTCATCCTTACGATGGTCGTTCATGAAATTCTTGTTATTAGCAACAAAAGAGAGATAGAGAGAGAGAGGAGAGAAAGAGGAAAGAGAAAGTAATGTCAAACCTTTGCGTTTTGGGGTAAGCCCATATTCATGTATTCTAGGCATATCCCAGATGTGCCACGCCGAAAGCACACATAATTTGTACGTGCACTATTATTTGCCCATAGTGAAGGTCGTCGCCCCATAGGTTCTGCGATTCCTCACGCCAATACAAAAGCAGCGCTGAAAGAAATCCTCATCCCAAATGTTGCAGCGTCGCCAAATCAACCCTGACGCCTTCTTTGGTCGCCATAAAGGCCTGTTCACAGATGCAGCGGAGCGCTACATGCATAGCGCTGTACCTCGCACTAAGCGCGTGCTGACGGGAGCGTTCGCAAGCTTTGTATCGCACCGTCAGAACTGTCGGTCATGGCAGACGCCAAGTAGCTGATGACACGTGAGCCGAACTACATCAGGTCTTCGCTGCAGGTCAAAATCGGCCGTAAAGGTACAGTGAACTAGAATAGAAGTAGTGGAAAAATAGCCGGCCTCCAGGTGAGGCGCTTCGTAGAACCTACCAGGTAGCGCTGGTGTTCGATTCCGGAGCATTCCAGCCAGCGAAGTTCGCGCCAAGCTTAGCTATTTTTGATCTTAGCGGTTCATTAGTGTGGCCTGTGTATGCTTTATGGGTGTTTCAACGTCTATGAATTAATAGAGAGTTTTAGAATAGGGGGCCCCAACGCTTTGGGGAACCCAACGCTTTGGGTTACCCAACGCAACGACACCTCACGCAGCGTGCTTATAGAATAGGGTTTGGGACGACGCAACGCGGCACGCTCGCCTTTTTCGCATGCAGTGCCATTGTGGACAACGAACGAACTATTTAACAGTGAAAAATTATTAAAACGCGAAACATTTGCGCTGAAACGACACTTTAATGTGGCTTGCGGTACCAATAATAGAGAGGGTAACACCAGTTGAAACGGCAAAGCAAGACCCATCTGCCGACCGTCTCTGAATCAGAAGTTTTACTTCCCTGGTCAAAACAGAGTGCACGCCCTCAAATACCAGGCTATCATGTGCGCCAATGAAATTATCTGCGAATTCGAGGGGCCATTCCCCGGTCACACGCACGACGCTGGTAAGTGCAGCTTGCTTTTAGCCCATCCTGTAGCTGAAGCAGCACGACAGTTATAGAGAGTTTTATAATAGGGGGTTCCAAAGCTTTGGGGCACCAAAGAAATAGGGGCTTAGCACTGCGCATGCGCAGAACCCAAACTCCGTTTGGGGTCTTGGGTTAGCCGCGCACTCAACGTGAAATTCGAGAAATAGCGTGGGGCCCCCAAATTGTTTGGGGTCGGGTTGCGTCGGCAAACATGGCGGCGCCCTTTCCGCTCGCTTCGGAGCAAATTCGTCATGGTCGGTGCAGTATAAGTCAATTTCATTGCCAATGAATAGTGCAACCGGCTTTTTCTTTGCTTTATCTCGCTCAAGTCACAAAGAATGAGCGGTGGACTCGCCCCATTTTAAAGATCGTACCTGATTCTGGCCGTTCCCCTAAACAGACGTCGTAACTGTTGACATGGTAACGTATTGCTACTCCGTGGCGTTCACACAGACCCGTTTTTTTTGTTTTGTTTTTTACGTTATGTTAGGAAAAGTCACCGGGAAATCTGTGCTTCGTATTAAAGTGTGCCAGCAGCAGGTCGACCCGGTCGCGGACGGCCCGCGTGGAGACATTTCTTCCGATTGCTTCGGAGACCCTTTCGGCAATTGAAGTCCATCTCCTGGAATACTGGAATGGGTTAGTGGCGTACACTTCGCGTAGCACATAAATGTCATCGTCGATCGAGAAGCGAACGCGCGCGGGAGCCTTCTCTTCCCCATTTTCTTCTGGCCTTGGATCGGCCTCGACTCGTTCGGCCATCCCGCTTCGGGTGTAGCCGAAACAATCCAATTCGTAGCGCTCTAATTTGGCGCTTGTTCCCGTAGTAGCATAGAGAGTTGAGCTAGCTGGTACTTAGGAGACATACCTAAAACAGTGCATAAGCACAGGAGGAAGATTACAGAACACAGGAAGGGATGCTGACTCTTAACTTATGTATTGTGAAAGAAAGAAAAGAGGAAGCTTCTGACATGAAGCCCAGGTTGTTGTTTTGCTTTCTCCTTTTTTCTCATATTTTTTTTTCTCGTGACCTTATAATGTCAGTTTTCTCCTTTTCTACTGGAACTTAGTAATGTATCTGTTTTTATTCTTTCTTCTTTTTACCTTGTGGGTGCGCGTGGGCTTCATGCACGGTGGCATGTCTGAAGCTTCCTCTTTCTCTTTCTTTCACAATACATAAGTTGGGAGTCAGCGCTCTTTCCTGTGTTCTATTTTCTTTCTTCTGTGCTTGCGCACTGTTTTAGGTATGGCTCGTTCTCGAATTTTTTGGGCGTTCGTGCGCGCTTTGACCATCTGCAGCCGAAGATTTAGGCCTTCAACTATGCCAAGACTGAGACGAACGCCAGCGCGCATACTCTGCGAGCAGTTGCACTATAGGCCTCCTGCGCTGAAGCTTTGAATAGGCTGTAGCGCCCTCGTTTTGGGTAGTACAAGCTCACCTGATTGAGCATCCCACTACTTATGGCACGTTGGTCGAGCTTTTTTAATTCTGCCTGGTGCTGAAGAACGAAAAACACCTTTGGACGCCAAAAATCGGCCAGACTCAACGCCGCAAGACAATCAAAAGTGACAAATTCATGACACCACCGCTAGGGTACGCGTCTATTCTCTCTGGGTGGTGACGTCGAAACACCTGTGTCGCGACGCTTTCATTTTTCTTTTTCTTTGTCATGTCTACTTTGGAACGCGTGAAACCGCATCTCATGGCTCGCGCTTTTAGCGTCTTAGCTTTGACAGCGTTCGGATTTTTGTTGTTTCTTTATATTTTGATCGTGATCTCGCGCTCCGCACCAGAGCAGGAACACTTCTGCCTGCCCGGCAGTTTGAGACGCTCAATTTTGTACTACCCAAAACAAGGCCTAACAAGTTCCTTTTTGCAGCACCCTGGGCAACGCAGGAGGCCCATTGTGATCTGAACTGGAGTGACTTTGAAGCCTTGAAATACTTGTTTTCAAGCTGCAGGTATCGTGCCACGAACGAAATCCACTCGGAGCCACATAGTAGCCATACGTTGCCATGTCAACGGTTACCGCGTCTCTTGAGGCTTAGGAGCGGCCAGACTCGGGGACAATCTTTAAAATGGGGCGAGCCCACCGCTCATTCTTTGTGAATTGAGCGGGATAAAGCAAAGCGAAAGCCGGTTGCACCATTCATTGGCATTGAAATTGGCTAATTCTGCAGCGACTATGACGAATTTGCTCCGAAGCGAGCGGAAAGGGCGCCGCCATGTTTGCCGACGCAACCCGGCCCCAAGCAATTGGGGCCCCAAGCGCCAACCCAAACCCCCAAACGGAGTTTGGGTTCTGCGCAAGCGCAGTGGTGAGCCCCTATTTCTTTGGGGCCCCCAAGCTTTGGGGTCCCCTATTCTAAAACTCTCTAATGTTCAATGCTTACTTGGGCAATGTAGTGAAAACCGGGATAACCAGTCTTGCATGCTGGCGCGTAGCGGTGTGGATCCGTCTTCTTTCTCTTCGTTTTCATTGCTTAGCGACAAGACTCGAACCTATGTAATCACAATGCCAAGCCCTTGACATTCACGAAAACAAATCGGCGAAAACGACCACAGACACCACAGGAACCATCTGAGGAACGTACGCGACGCCATATCCCATGTTACAGTAGCCAAGTCCTCCGGATTTCGACAACAGCGCCACTCGCGGCAGTCTACACTTCTGGCTTCACACAGCCGATGGGTCGGCGCCGACGCTTTTTCCACTATGGTCGGTTGCAAGCTAAGAAAAAACCGGAAATGCCTCTCAGAGGAAAATGTATTCCTACGCCGAGAAACGCCAGCCAATCGTTTTCATGACGTCACGATTCCGTGAACCAATCGCGATCCTTTTGAAACAAAAAGCTCAACATGGCTGCTGGCCTTAGCAACGCGACGCTAGTTTCTCGTGACAATTATTCTGCTTTTTGCACCGTGTTTTACGTGCCCGAGGTTACGCCACGAAATCTTAATGGTATCGGCTTGCGTTTGCAGCAGTTTTTGTGCGACAACGTGAGAATCCAGCGACGCTATCGCCAACGAAAATTTCGAAGCGGGCGCGAGGCTTAGCACTGCTGAGAGGTGAGAAGCTACGCCGGACGTCGTCTGCTTCGTTTGTGCTTCCTGAAGAACCGGCTTTGGTGTCGCCGGTAAGGCTGCACTAGGCTGTTTCGTCCAAGAAGAATAAGGGGAATCGCTTTCCGATGTCACCTCTGTGGGATCCATGACAGAAGACAAAGAGAGCGGGGCGCGGTGGTGGTGTCGATGACTTTGGGAGAGGTGCCGATTTGTCAAAACCCGAAAAGTATAATTATTCTTGTTTTTCTATTCATCCAACAAAATAAAGGCACACATTTCGTGCGCAAAGCCCACAAAACTAAGTACATCACTAAATATTTATTATTTGCAGGAACTATAAGTGCTTTGTTATTTATAATTTTGGCGAGAGAAAGGTTGGTTTCGTTTTCGCCGCTTTCCCTCAATCGAAGGTGCTGGAAGACAGTATGTTAGACAGTATCTTAGACAGAAAATGAATTGGGAAGACGGTACATTGGACATGACTTTCTTTCTTTACTAAACAGCTATTTCGTTGACAAAAACGTATTCTAACTTATTTAAACGTCCTGAATGAATTAAATAAATAAATATTGTAGTAGTTTAAGACACGTTTACTGGAGGAAGAAAAAGCAACGTTGCTAGCGAACTACTTTCTCGACGGCGGAGGCATCTTCAGATGGGCGCAATGCGCTTGTGGGTGGAGCTAAAAGATTGTTCTTAGGTTGCATCCGACTATACCCCTATATTCTAGTTCACTGTAGTAAAGGCTGCACTATCTCGGGTGCCATCTTGGATGAGCCGCTAGTTCGGTCACCAGGGAAGCGATGCACATCCGCTCTGGAGAAGTATCCAGCGTTCCACCACTTACGCCGCCGGAGTTCTTTTTCCTCCTTTTCTACTTTGACATTTGTCGGTGGACGCGCACCGCGACTCAGTTTTTCCAGCTTTCGCGGCGTCATTGTGATCAGGGTAACGGGAAACGTGTTGTCACGTTATCTAAATTAGGTGATGAATAAGGTTTTTCATTTTAAAGTCCCCCCCCCCCCCCTTTTTTCAAAAAATTCGGTATTCGCATCGAGAGGCATGGGCCTGCGGCGGAGCGCGAGGTGCACGTGCCGTCCTCCTCTCCTTCTCGCGAGCATGCAAGGGTCGCGGGACGAGGCGGTCACTGTATGTGTCGTCGTCTTCTTCACACTGCCCAGTGAGAGGAAGAAGCGCACGGAAGAAGGTAGAGCTGAACAGAAGCGGCGACGTTCTGAGTATGACCGTGCTCGACGTGCCAAAGAGACACCGGAGGAGAAAGATCGACTCTGGGCTAGGAATTGAGGTAGCAATCCTTCATCGAGAGAAGTAATGGCGTCGCATTTTCGCGCATAGTTTGCCGCAAAGCACCGCGAATACACAGCCCTGTTTTCTTCTCTTAATTCTTACTGAGAAAAGTAAGAATCCCGGAACATTCTTATTGGGAGCAGTAAAAATTGTCAGGGCGTCTTCATATTTTTTTGTGTGTTTAGCTACTGAAAGCTGGCGTTTTGGTTGAACGAAGCGAAGTTGGCGCACATGCCTCAACTCGCTTTTAGAATGAGTGCGACGAATCAGGAGCGCTTTCACTGTACCGCCATGACAGCTTAGCAACGCGTCATGGTGTCCCCAGGTTCCAATAAGCGTGTACAAAATACCTCCTAATATACCCTTCTCTAATCATTTGTCACTCCACTTGTTGTCACCTTAAAAAAATGGTTGTGCATGATTAATGTACTGCGCGAGGTAATTCTTCCAAGAGTTGGTTGTCAAAGAAAGAACTATATTTTTTTGGTGTCTAAAATTTATACATTTTGGCAAGATAAAAGTAACTGACCATACAAACACATGAGGGCATCTTAACTGAGAACATAAAGAGGCACACAAGCAACGTCCCTCGTAAAGCCAAATGCGTATACTTTCACCACGTTTCTTGAAGTGCAAATGAGTACATACTTACATACTACGAGGGGCGTTCATAAAGTTCGTATCATCGTCCCGAAGGAATAGAGAGTCAGCAATCAAACTCGAGTAGGAGTTAAGACTTTCTCTACATGTTCGCCACCAAAAGGTATGCCCACTTTTTCCAGCGATGGACCACATGCCGGAGGCCATTGTTATAGAACTCCTCGTTTTGAGTGTTCAGAAATCGCTCCACTTCAGCAATCACTTAATCGTCGTCATTGAAATGCTTTCCGCTTATTTGGCCACACAGGAAACGTCTGCGCCATTTGACCAAAGTGTCATAAACTGGAACGTTATCCTCGAACAACGCTCACGAATTGGAATGATTATCCTTGGCATTGTTTCCCTTCAAATGGAAAAAAACCGATCACTCTTTGTGCTTGGCACCGACGGGCGGTGCCATTTTTGTTTCGACACCGTAGCGGCGTTAAGCGCTACTATAGCTATTCGATGTTTAACTGTGCGGAAACCAGAGGGACGCGCGCTCATGGTGATGCCTTTTCTGTTTCGTTTTTCAAGTTTTTTTGTGCCGATGATACGGACTTTATGAACGCCCCTCGTAGATAACCGAAATACACCTCCCCTCGGTTTATACCTGTCAATTAAACCTCCGTCTGACGAAACTTTTTTTTTTAAATCTTTAATAAGAAAAAGAAACGTCCTGCTTTTGCCAAACAAGTACATACATTTTAGCCTGGTGTGTTAACTAAAGCAGTTATAATTCAAAACGTGTAATAATAGAAGCTAATTACTGAAACTTGTCGAAGAATGACCGACTTCTATATTAAAACGACTGCATTTAAGTTCATGTTTTTCCATCCCTTCCGGGGCAAAATTCTGTAAAAAAGTATCCGTCGGTAATAATAAAAAATGCACGGAAGGAGACACTTTTAGCGGTGCAAGTTTCGAATCGCAAAGGAAGGCCCCGACTGCGGCAGACACGCAAGAAAATGAAAAAGGGAAAGGGAAGCCTCTGATCAATGGAACAAGAATGAGAAGGAGGGAAGGGCGCTCGTTATTGATTCCCTCTTTTGATACGAGGCACCGGCATCCCTTTTTGACGTCTCAACTAGCTCCACTTTTTCGTTTAAGGCTTACTTATTTTATCGACTATTTTTTATGGGCGAGTTTTTCAGCTTCGTCGCTCGAAACAAAGGGCTGAATCTGCCACTCCCCCTCCCCCTTTCTCACTGCGCCCCCCCCCCCCCCCCGGGAAGAAAAACTCGAGGGATGGCGTTATCTTTCTGCTCTCGAAACCGAATTTTGATCCCATTTTAAATGAGCCCGAAACACCGTTCCTCTCTTGTTTTTGTTATGAGTTTTCTGCCATTCTATTTTCTTTTTTTTAATTTTGTTTCGAGAGCGTCAATATTTGTACGTGTCCGACTGCGGTAAGGATTTTATCTCGTTAGTGTTAGAACTGGAGTGACAAGAAAAGGAGAAGTGTCGTCGAAAAAGGGGAAAGATTACGGTTGTGGTTGAAGGAAAAAAACACAACAACAACAAAAAAACAAGTCAGAAATGCGTGACTGGCCTTGCTTTATACTTGTGATTGTTTCTACTTTGCAAAGCTAAAAGGCTGGTGTAGTTGCGCTATACTGATGAGACATCGATCTGGTATAAGCGCTTGACGCGCGGATATAGTAGATCGTAATGAATGACAAAGTCGTGAAGTCGGGTTAGATAAAGGGGACTAATACTTTTTTTTAATCTGGCATTCTTTTCAAACCTTAACTTTTACTTATCAGAAATGAGTGTGCCATGCATGGAGCTTTCTTTTTTCCTAATGTAAATCGCGTTATTTTGGAACGCTTAAATTCCAGCGCATCTAGCGCAGCAATGATACCGTCTCGTTCAGTAAGTTACGTTTTATGAATGGTTATACATTCTGAGGTTTGTCTTTCCCAAGGCTGTCTGATTTCTTCACTGTCGGATAAGCAATTTATCCCGTGAAATACCACTGCTGGTCTGGGGTCTTTAACGTACAACACGCAGGAGTGATTACACGGGCGCAGGTCGTTGGGGTGCTTGTCCACTTCTACAGGGTTTGGGGAGAGAATCGAACCCAGGACCTTTGGGTAGCGCTAGCTTTCACTCTGTGCGCTCCAAGTTGCTCTGCCCACTTGCTTTACATTATAAGTAGCAAGCAGCGCTCCACATTTTAATCTTAATTTAAATTTTAAACAAAGCTATCACATCTTGATAGTGAGATAGCGTAATGTGGTGTTTATTGAGGTATCATACGGCGTGGTACATTAATGTTACATAAAACCTATAGGTAATTTATATATGTACATCAAAAACTTTGAACAAGGAAGCAGTTAATCTGGCATGCGCAGGCAAGATTGGTACCATACATGATAAAAATATTATAAAAATAAAAACATACAAAATGGGAAGAACCTTTTTCAAACTGTTGCTTATACGTGTTTTAAAGTCATCAACCGAATATCTTTTGTCCTCTTTAAATGCGGGGGCCCTCCAAGCTTTAGACCAACCCCTAATAACAAGTGGGATGAGATATAGCAAAGATTGGTTTCAGCTAAACACATCTACTTATTTCCGTATCTTTAATTGCCAAAATATTTTAGTTTGATCGGCTGAGTCAGTTTAAAGTGATAAAAATGTAAATATAGATTTAGAAGTTCGGAGTATCGATGCGGTTCAAGTGGAATACACATCCAACCTTGTCAGCCCCACTTAAAAAAAAAAAAAGTAAAAACGAAGATTGCCTAGAATGTGCCTTCATCTTCACTAAAGCGAGCGTGAAGCAGCCACCGCTCGACTTCGCGTACAGGCTGGCGAAATCTCCGAAATCGTTCGACACACACAAAGTGGAGATCAAACGCACCTGCCCCAGGCACCGGCACGCCGCGTCATAACGACGCCGCCCCTTAATTAAGACGACTCGGCCAGCAGGACTGTCGGCCGCGATGTGCGCAGCCCCCGTATTCGTCCCCACCGCCGACTCGTCGCGACCGAAAATAGAGCGCGTCGGAGCACCAACCGGCGCACGTACGTCGAGAACTAATGTATCGCGAGCACGTATTTCGTTCCGCTCTTTCAGACGAGGCTTTAATCCCCCGATGCCTTGGCGCGCTGAAGACGGGGAAAGGGGGGCGCAGTGAGAGGTACATGGAACGAGTAAAAAGAAAAACAAAAAACCCGACGTTCCCGCTCTCTGATCGCGTGGGCTCAAGCGTGAGCGTTACCACGCGTCGAACGCTCGACGCGCGACTGGTCCAACGAACACGCATAGCTTCCACCCTCACTGTCGGCTTTGGGTCGAAGCGGAGCCCAGCCGGGCGGCGGCCGGGGGGGGGGGCGGTTGGGTGCCGATGCCGGCAGAGTACACGGGGTGCGCAGTTTTTGGACGGGTTCCGGGGAAGGGCGGATGGCCTAATGGGTTTTTGATTTCGCTGCCGAAGGGTCATTAGTCTGGCATCCTCGACCTCGCTTTGACGCGCGCGCTCCCCGCCGAGAAGAGGGGAACGGTTCCTGGTTGGCGGCAGCGTCGGAGCGTCGGGACTTGGAAGATAGTCGCCCCCGAGCTTGGAAGCTTCTCCCGTCTCGGAAGGGGCTGATGCCCCCGCCACAGCCGGGGATTTCCGTACTCCGTTTTCGTCTTGCGATGGAAGGCGGCGCGCGCTACCAGCCATTCTCCAGCCAATCCGTTGCGACGTGGGTGTCATGGGACTTTTGGGAAGGGCGTATAGTGACTCGCGGGGCGCCTAGTCACGTGGTTCGTTCGCAGCCCTGGATTGGTTGAGATGGCTCGTTTCGTCGGCTATGGTCGATCTTGAGCTGAAATGGAGTATAGAGAGTCACGCGGCGACTGCTGGCCCCCCACTCCGATCCCGGATGGTGAAGGGTACCTGTACCCTCGTCTCTCGGCCTTGCTCGGCTCTGCGTGGGGAAGTCTTGAATTCCGGGAGTAGTTTGTTAACGCGAAACGTGGGAATGACGAGGGTTGAAGGAGCAGAGCGGGAAGCGGATGATGTCGGTCTTCCATCATGATCGGATAAGCTTGACGCGAAGAGCGAGAGACAGAGAGAGAGAGAGAGGAGGTGATATCTGATGGAAAGCGTTCAAAAGGCTCGCCTCGTGTGTGGCCCACGGCTACGTTTTCTGATTGGTGTGTTGCTTTGGCGACTCTAGGAAAGGATAACTGCTCTAAAGTGTCGAAGGCTTTAATTTCTTAACGGTGGTATTTGATACCAAACGATTTTCGTTGTTGTTAAGATTTAGCCAAAGACGAATCGCTAGGCATGAAAGGACACTCAGGTGTCTGTCTTTAGATCAACTCGAAGCGTATTTTATCACAGCGCGTGGTGTCTTGGTACTGTATACAAAAAAGGAAATATTTTACATATTAAATGACAAACAGATGTAAAAAATATAAAACTTAGTCACACCTGAGTAAAGTTCAGATAGAGATCAATAAAAATATCAAATTCGTAAAATGAATACACCAACCAACTTAAAAGAGATAAGGCGACTGTGGAATCGTTAATAAAAAAAAACATGATCATTTGCAATTTATTGCTTCACGAATTCACGAGACAATACTAAACTAGAATCACAGAAGTTTATTTTATTGAGCATTACGCCCCTTTATAAGGAACCACACAGTAATAAACTTGAAAATTGATATTTACTTGATTTCTAGAATAACACGTTGCGGGTTTAAACCTCGGAAGATTCTAAAAAGTAACGTTCCTTGGAAACGATGTCTCGTCAATATGACAAGCGCTACACACAGATAGACGTCTCCAGCCGATATACGTTGTTAGTCTCTGGGTTTAGAACGAATTCCGTTCGCTTTCCCCAACCAACCGCTTATATTAGACAAAAGTGACACCAGCAGCGTGAAGTGGCTAATTTTTTCTCTTCACGGCAGGTATGCATTCGTTTTGCACAAATATCGGCACCGCGAAACTTTTTCGGGGTTCTGATTCTCAGAAATAAAAAATTTAATTTTTTCTGGAAGTAGGAAACAGGTGGTGGTTTACAATTTGTATTGAAAATGCTTCTTGTTTCAGAACATCTAGAAATATCATGTCATGTGGAATATTAGACTCACGGGAAAACGGTCGGGTCCAGGCTAGTTGGTAACCCGAAACTTGCGTAAGGAATGCCAAGTATTCTATCGTGCGGAACAAAAAGAGTGAGACCGACAACTTCCCAAACGGAGCTAGAGTCACTTACAGAGTGAGAACGGCAGAGTGTGTTTTATGAACGCCAGGCCTCTGCAGCACGCGCTCCCATTGCCTTCTGTCGCGCTTTGACAGCGCGTGCGAGCTTGGGTCGCAAAAGCGTCATCGAAGATATGGAAGCGCGCGCAAGACGCGAGGCAACTGAAACTTGTTTCTGCCGTTCTCATTGTATCAGTGACTACAGTGCGTATATTTCGGTTCTGTCGTGGTCGAGACAAGACTGATTGAACTGCGTAAGTTTATTCTAGCATAGCAATACAGACACGAGTCGTGCCGTGTCTGGCCGCGATCTGGGGCCCTGATCTGAGCACTTTGCAAAAAAGTCGGCGAGAAATCCGGCGAGCTTTGATTGGCCGGTGCCAAGGTCAAGTGCGGCGTGGGCCAATCACGGGCGCCAGATTCCTCGCCAACCTTTTCGCCAAGTGTCCAGATTAGGGCCGGTGGTGGAGGGAGGGTCAGTGCGCGGAAGCGGCGGACAGAGTCCAGGGTCAACCGGCGTCGGTGGCGATGATGACGATCTCCCGACACGTCCCCCAGTTTGGAAGAACAACGCTCACATTTCACCAAAGCGGTCAGGTGGACGGCTCACTCGTCCACTCCTTGTGACGGTGGGTGTCACAGCCGGTTGCAGGTGTCCTCTTGTTCACCACGTAGTGCCGGTCGTCGTCTGCACCACGTAGGAATGGGCTTGAGACGCTTCTCCCGTCAGAATTCTGACCGCAGTTCCTGGCGGAAGGGTGTCGAGCTCGTGCGTTCTGCGGCGCCTGTCATAGTGTTGGCGCATTTTCACTTTGTAAAGGCATTTCTGGAGCGAAAGTCGGTGGTGTCCCAGCGAGGTTGGAGATATTCGGGCTTTACTGGCACGCTTGTGTGCAGTCTTCGTCCTGTGAATAGCTCCGCTGGCACGTAACCTTCGATTCCCGGGGTCGCACCCTGAGCCAGCAATGCCTTGTGGATGTATGCCGATTTTCTGAGGAGTTGCTTAGCCGTTTAGACTCTCCTCGCGGCCTCTCCGTTTTTCTGTAGGTAGTGCAGGCTTGACGTTGATTGACGATGCTTTAGAGGGGGAGAGGGAGAGGAGGCCCCAGCAAAATGGAAGATTTCGGGCGAAGCCAGGGCCCCACGGGCCCCTCCTCTACGTGCCCGACTGGTGGACTTCTTGTGGAAGCGTCAGTTTATCCGGCCATGTCCGGAGGGTGCACTCGATTACCCTCTTCGTTACCGAATCTGTCTGTAGCTCGTTCTTGATGCGGTCGAGCATTTCTTGGGAGGATGGAAGCTGTTCTAGCGTAACGAGCTTGCACTCACTGGTGCTGAGTTCCCTTGTACGAGAGGCTGTGTCGGGTAATGGCTTACGTGACCGCATGTCGGCTGTGCACTTACGTCGCTTTTCCAGGCACGTGTCTTATGGCGTAGTCGTACTGGAGCAGCCGCATTCGGAATCGCTGCAGTGGTGGGCTCAGCTCGTTGAGTCGCTTTGTTGTCATGAGGGGAACCAGCGGTTTGTGGTGTCTCAATGTGAAACTGCAGTCCTAAGATGTACATGCGGAAGTGGTCACAGTCTCATGTGATCGTGAGTGCTTCTTTCTGGATTTGAGCGTAGCGTTGCTGCGTCTCAGTGGAGATCATCATCATCGCCACCGGGCCCAGGGCTTGTGACCCTGGACTCTGCCCGCCTCTTTAGTGCGCGGACCCTCCCTCCACCAGATCGTGGCCAAACACGGCACGACTCGCACCTGTATTGCTACGCTACAATAAACCTACGCAGTTCAACCAGTCTTATCTTGACCACGACATGGTGGCAGCGGTGGGATGATGATGATCTCCCGACAGGTTCCCGCCTGACATAGTCTCATCACTGTCGCCGACAGGTTATGCCAGTGAACGCCAAAAACAAATTGTTTATGCGTGCACTGTATACAAAGGTACAATATATTCTTTGTATATAGGCTGTCGACGACACGAAACATTATGTTTAAGGCTGGCAACTGAACAACCGTTGCATCTGATCATGAGTCTCCTCTTTTCCTTTCTCTTCCACTTTTGTATCTTCCATTTTTATTACACCAATATCAGGTCATGTTACATCATAGTAAACTATTCAACTGGTAAGAAGTTATGATCCGCTAAACTATCTTACCACAGGCGGTCCCACATTCCTTTATTTTTCTAGCTTCATTGTCTCGTTTCTTATGATAGTCAGTTCTCTCTTTGTGCGACGGAAGACGAAGGATGCGCGTAGCTCATTCTTCTGCTTGCCTGTCGGTGCGTGAATAAAAACATCGTCTGCTTTCGGAGGTCGACCGACAGAGTTTCACTTGCTGGGCCCGCGCTTTCAGTTTCTACCGAGGAGTCCTCTAGTGGCGCAAGCCCGGGAGTGCCTTTGGGGAGCCATTCGTCGCCCCCTACAGAACGGAAATCGGCTGGAAGCCCCTTCTTTGTGACCGGCTCGGACGTGGACGTCTGTGCCAAGAGTTCCGCTGAGGATTGCGGCCCTTTCGCTGTACAAGAAAGCCCAGGATGTTGTTCACGTTTCGTTGAAGCCTGCCGTTTGGGGAGCTTGCATAAAAAGGGCAATAAAAGATACAAAAAAGAAAAGAAAAATGTTTTGTGGGCATCGGGTTTTTTCTTGGATGCGGAGCTGCCGTAGAGAAGAGGACAGAGCTCGTGCTTATTTCCTTTTGGCAGCTTGCAACGTTGAGCGTGAATGAAGGTTTACGAGGACAATGATGCAAGAAAGCTGACTGGGACTCAACACGTTGTGGCGGTTTAAACTGTCGTGCATGGTTTTGTGGTCCCCCTGTGACGACATCTAAAATTTAGAAATTTAGAGGACATTTTGCTTTGGACGAACGCTGCTGATATTTCAATGCTTTTAATTTCAAAATCGGCTAACTGCCAACAGTCTTTCAAGGACAGAATATGCACCTAGGTCTACATTTTAGATATTGTTAGTAAGGTGACAGTAACACGACGTTAGGCAGTCCAACCTGTCAATTCGCCTCAATACGTTGGGTCACAAAAAATATTAAAAAAGAACACTTCACTGAACATTGAAACTACTCGATGAAATCCATATTGGCAAGCAAAATGCTTTTCAGGTAGAAAATTCAAAATTGTGCATTATACATTTTGATCTCATTTTGAAACAATGGCACGGCGGAAGTTTGTTCGTCGAAAAAAGTTGCGTTCATTTTTTAACGGTGCAGAACGTGCCACGGCATCATGTCCGAAATCACAAGGCCCGGTAGTGCTGTACGTATTACGTCACATGCTGCAATCCAGGATGAGACAGAGATTGGATACGAGTGCAATGCCAGTGGTTGGCTGAGATTTATGTTCAATGAGTTGGAACACGAGTTACAGTCCAACACTGACATCGGTGTCCAATCTGCATCCCGCGCTGGCCTACGGTTCATGACGTAGCAGTTTTATCTTGTTATTTATGAGGTGGCGGTTTTGGAGGAATGCGGCTTACGGATTCAACAGGGCCTTGCATCAAATACGGCTTTTGCGAGGTAAGAATCAATAGGCGTATTGCTAAATGATTCAATCATCAACGAGAATGCCGGAAATGTCGGGTATGAAATATTCGAAGTAAATAACCAAAATAAGGCGTCGACGAATGAGCGTGCAAGAGGCCGGTTGTTTTAGACTTTTGCTTTAGAACAGTTACCACTGCAGACGCCAGCATGTGCAGCGCGTGTAGCTACACTCGCATACTATCCAAGGGCACAAGCACAAGATCTCGAGGTCGCTGCTTTGAAGCGTTACTCCTCTGAACGAGCGCTCGCCCTAGAAATGCATCTCTCAAAGCCAGGAGCACGGGCTAGCTCGCGCTTGTGGCTTTGGCTGCAATCTCAACTTAAGGGTGAACGGAGTATAGCATTCTCCTTGGTGCTAGGGTAATATACCTTTTTCTAAATCACCCAAGCACCAAGGACCATGCTAGGAGTGTAGTTAACTCGCTTCACGTGCTGGCGTCTGCAAGAGTAACCTTCCTAATGCAAATGCCTAAAACAAATGGCATCGTGCATGCTCTTTCGTCAATGCTTTATTTTGGTAATTTGCTTCGAATCTTTTATGCGAGGAAAGCGAGCGCATGTCGCGCGTGTACATGCATTCCCAGCATTCTCCTTGATGCTTGGGTAATTTAGCAATGAGTCTCTTTAACAAAATGTATATTTATTTGTTCGGATTCACGTTCAATTAATATTGCCTAACGATGAGAGCACTGCACGTGATCTGAGTATTGGCAACCCAGAGACGTGGCTATGATGAAGATTGGTGGCGTTAGGTGGCACAAACCGACAAAAGAACGCCTGAGAGTTTGTTATGGGCGCGAGTTAAGGAGGTACAGGACATATTCGCACCGTTGCGCTTGATTATGTTTTGCGGGCTTTACGTCGTGGTACAACCATCCAGTGACTTTAGTACAACCTAAAGTTACCGTACATCTGTGCTTCGATAGAAAAGTGTGGCAGCCAGAACAAGTAGTAGCTTGACACGCGACGTATGAAGCACAAATGTCCCGCTGAGTTGAATCGTATCGTTAGGCAATACAGTGAATCGTAGTCAGGTGCTTATAGGAAGTATTCACTGGACGCCATATTTGAGGTCAATGTTTAAAGCGCATGCTCAGAACGAGCTCACATAAATAGGCTGCTAAGACCAGCAATCTTGATGGTTCGGAATGCACATTGGAAAAGAACTGTGGGAGCTCGCCGTCAGCACGCGCTCAGCAGTCGCGCACACAGCTATGGCCGCCAGTGAATACTCCCTATAGGAAGTATTCACTGGCGGCCATAGCTGTGTGCGCGGCTCCTGAGCGCGTACTGACGGCGAGCTTTCACAGTTCTTTTGCAAGGTGCATTCCGCACCGTCAAGATTGCCCGTCTTAGCAGGCTGTTAGTGTTGGCTCATTTTGAGCATGCGCTCTAAACATAGCCCTCAGATATGGTGTCCAGTGGATACCCCATATACAGGGTGTCCTATTTAAATTATTACAAATTCGTAAAAAAAAATATAAGGAAATTGTGAAACATTATAGTTTGCGCCGCAGAACCGAGGGATCCTGGGTTCAAGCCCCACCCCTGCCCGCTTCGATCTGGATGAGCATCATACCGGCGTGTGGTCGTGTACGGCGCGATGCACCTTAAAGACCCCAGGCTAGCGGTTGTAAGGCACTGACTAAATTGCTCATCTACAGCTAAGAGACAAGTCGCCCGTTGAAGCCGACTAACTTCAGGTTTTATAAACATAGACGCAACAGAATTTACTAGACTAATATGGTCTGTGCGAGTGAGTTATCCGGACAAGGGGATATAAGGCCAGAGGGATAAACGGCCAGGCGGTCTAATCCTCAGAAGTAAAATATTTAGCTGAAATTGGGAAAGTAGTTTTTTAATTATTAAAAATAAACGGGTGGTTCCCATCACAAACTTGCTGAGTTCAAGAAAAATATACCAAAATAAGTTGAATTGAGAGAGATTGGGAGTTCATGGGAAGCGCTGTGTGTGCTAAAGTTGCCACTCGTGAAACGGGCGCAAGGCTGAAAACTCCAAAACGCGCCCGGGCTTTTTTTTTTTTTTTTCTCGTCTCTTATTATCCTTTTAAAAAGCAAATACCTCCGACTTACATAACAATATCAACAATTTATAAGTAGACGTTTCGTCTCCTATGCGGGAGACATCATCAGTGCAGCCTAAGAAGTCTAAGCCTATGCTAAGTGCTTTTTTGCGCTTATGATGCGCGTTTTCGTAGCGCCGGCATTGGGCCCGTTGCACGAGTAGGAACTTTAGCGCACCACCGTGCTTCAGACGCGCCCCAAATCTTTTTGAAATGTACTTATTTATTGGTTTCCGATTCCGCTCAGCAAGTTTCTTTTTGAAATCATGAAGCTTATTTTTACTAATTGCGAAGCTGATAAACACATTTTAGTTAGGTATTTCACTTATTGCGGCGATTAGCCCGTTATGTTATGTCCCCTGGCCGCATAACTCAACCGCAGAGACCGTCTAAGAATGGCTTTCACGGAGTTTATAAAACAAATCTGTAAAACCGAAAGAAAAGATTATTTATTATGAAGTGAACGTCAGTGATCACGTCTTCAAAGTATTTATGTAAATAATAACAAAAAACGTTTTAATATCTTTCTAGGTTGTATCTAGCTTTTTATCATTACGGTTTAACAGACAACAAAACATTATGAGTTCAAACGAAGTCAACCAAGACGCAAATCAAGGTGCAGAAACTTGATGCAGGGTTGACTTAATAAGCATCTCTAAATTATTCTTTTTTCAGGATTTTGATGTCAACTTTCACAATTAGTTTGCCACTTGTCTTGATACCTGCCGAATAGAACATATATTAGTGCGATGTCTTGACTGCAGAATTTAGGATATTGAACGTTTAATGGCGGGCCATTCCTTTGAGCCACAGATAGCGAGATATGATCTTATGCTTCTAGGGCATTTCTCCCGAGACAGCCAGCTATTTTGTCGGAAGTCCATAACAATTGACAGGTGGCGCGGGCACGAAACAAAATAAAACGCAAAATAACAACAGCGGAAAAAAAAACACGAAAAACCTAACTTTTATGCGGTAATGTTTTATCTTACGGCTATGCAACTTCCAAAGATTAAATGCGGCGCAAAAGTTCGGCTATGCTACGTTTGTTAACGACATTTTTCCTCGTTTCAGACAGGAGATTGGATGAACGAAGCAAACGTACCGGGCCCCCTTCTGTAGGCAATCTACCGTGCAGTGCCCCATAGCGCTTGGGCCGCATAAAGCCAACACCAAAAAAAAAGAAAAAAAAGAAGAAGGGCTCTTTAAAGAGTCACGTTTCGCGCCGCGTAATCTTATAACCCCAGCCAATCCTGTCAAAGCGAGGGGGCAGAAAGCATCATCAGGCGACATTGACGAACACCTACGCACTACAAAGAAGCTCTTCTTCCCCTCCCTTGAACATAAAGAAAAAAAAAAAAAGAAGGAAGCACAGAGCTTTGCTTTCCCCTATTCCGAAGAACGCGAGACCCCTCCCTGTTCGAGCAGCGCACCTAGCGGCTCGCCTCCCCACCCGCCAAAGTCCTCTAAGGGCGGAAGGCGGCGGGCAGCACACAGGGACGAGAGGAAGAAGCCGGCAACTTGCAATAGTTGCCAAATTGAATAGGGACCTGGAGACGTGCCATTCCGAGCACGCCGGCGGGGGCCCCGGACCCCCGGCCCCGCCGTGGCGGCACAAGCGTCCCTGGAATGATGGAGGCGCAGCAGCAAGCAACACGGTCCTCCGAGGAGCCGGTCTCCTCTGCGCCAAAACACAAGCAAGGCCGCCACGCGAGGCTCGCCGCCATTCGGGGGCCCTTTTCTTCCGCTGGATGGACACAGATACACTTAGGTTCGATTGCCTATGCTGCAGCTCTCCCTTTTCCCGTTCCCGGCACCGTACACCGGCCGGCCAACCCTCGACACCGAATCGAAAGCTGTGTTCCTCTCGCTTCGATGGGGAAAAAAAAATAAAAAAAAGGAGGCAGTACAGTTTGCGAGCTTGGGGTATCTCTATGTATTCGTTGCGATCGCTTTCACTGGCTCTTACTATACTGGTGATGAAAGGGATGTCGGGCCTGAAGAGACGCCTGTCTGATACATCGAAAAGCACGAAAGGGCATTCTGTGAGCATAGTGTGTGAAGCAGCGCACCCTGTGGATTTGCTAATCCACGCGGATCGTTTTTCTAGGCGCTGGGAAATGTATCGTTTCGGGCTTGGAAATGTTAGGCTCGAAGGTGTGTATCTACATAGTTTATTTCGGCGCCAGTAGGAGGGGGGGGGGGGTTATCATCTAGAAATTATTACATGTGTCTGCTCTAAGTACCTCGAATCTATACTGAGTGTGTTTCAGTGGTAAATGAAGCAAGACTACGGGGTTGCCAATGTTTTATCGAAGGGTATACCACCCTGACGACTACATGGGCGAAGCATGCAATTAGCGAACTCTCGCAGTTCTGAAATTTACGGGAAGAATAAAAAAAAAAAGTTGTATTATCTTAAGAGCATTTAATATTTTGCTTTGACAAAATAACGAAAGAGAAAAGAAATCCATGCGGAATTTGTGGTGTTTAATTTTTGTTTTGTGTTTTAGTCTGGCTTTAAGTTATTTAAGCTGGAATGTTACTTAGCACCGTGTTTGTGTGCAACTTTTTGTTTCAGGGCTATAAGTATTATAATTTTATTAAGAAGCCCCCCCCCCCCCCCAAAAAAAAAAGAAAAACAAAAAAAGAAAACAACGCTTTTTTAAGCCGCTTTTGTGGACCATATTTATTATTTTTTTGTGCGTGTGTGTCTGGAGACTAAACGTTTTCTTGAATATGGCATTAAATATTTTCGCGAGAGGCTTTGTTCTAAAACTTTAGAACAGGTGCGTCGTTTTCTCACGATGCTTGCGCCACCGTGTAATTTTCCAACACTTGCCGTTTGCCGCCTTTCTCTCAAACGATGTCGCCGTAGCCTGCCAAGAAATTTTCTTTTCTTTATAATTTCTAGACGCGGGCGCACATAAATATCTCTTTCGGCGCTGCCCGCGCGTGTCTTGGACCTTCCGCGGAGCTTAGTTCTCCTTGAACAACCACGGGCATCTATCTCGAGGGCGCTCTTTGGAAAAGCATATTAAATGTGCGCTGTAATCGAGTTTCCAATCCTTTACTGTAGATTACAACAAAATGCACATACGCGGAAACTAAAAAGAAAGAAGTAATAAAATAGATTTTTTAATAACGTTTTTCGGACAATGCGTTTTTTGTTTTAAGTGCAACGAATGGCTTATATTATGGCGAGGCTTAACATTTACAAACTTGGTGACCCAAAGACAAACAAAAGAAAGGAAGTAAATTAATCGGGCGAATATATCGTGAATACGTGGAGTACGCCTGCGCGAAATTTATAACATGGTGTCGTTCATGATATTTCCGTTCCGCGAGTTAAGGCAAACAAAACTTTAATGGGATTTGAATCGAAGAAAAGAAAATGCCCAAGGAGTTCATCAAAAGCGTCGCTAAGGGGGGCATACAACACCGTGCGGTAAAAAAAAAGGCAAAAATATTTAAAGTTGATATCCTGAAGACGTCAAATTATAGCAGCCGAAAACCTTATTCCATTTGTCTCGCTGCTATCTGTTACGTTTCTCTCGAAAGCGGCGTACCTACACGTACCAGCAACCCGACACATCGCTGAACAACACTTCGATACTGGCCACTTTTCACTTCTGAGATGGATAACACTCTGGATGGGTACGGCCCTCCGCGGTAAGGCGGCCTCTGCAGGATCTGCTTTGGGCCAGCTTGAACCCGCGGTGCGGATCTGACCAATCGCGTTGAGGAGACAAGAAAGATCTTCGCTTCCAAGCTGCGTAAAAAGAACAACATAACAACAAAATATATATAACAACAAGAAACACAATCTTTTGCGGTTTGCTTGGCTCCGCAGTTTCTTGTGTGCAAGCTACGTGGAAATAAACACACACACACACACACAAAACAAGGAAAAAAAAAAAGGAAACGTTTCCACGCACATTCCGACAGCGAAAGAGCCCGGAGGCCATCCGCGTAGGCGAGCTCTCTCCCACGTGTGTGCGGTTCGGCTCTTGAGCTCTGATCGGCTCATTGTGTTTCATCGCGCTGTATACGGTTACAGCCGCCGGTGTAGCCCGCAAAGACAGATGGAGAAAAGTTGCGGGGCGAGCCGCCAGGGCGCGCCTCTTGGGCTCCTCTCCTTAGGTGCTGCTGACGCGGGTTGTTGTGGCTCGTGGCGCGTTCACGGACAGCAGTGCTCGCGAGGCTTCCTGGTGCAGTATCCATGGCGTTCGCTTGCCGTGCGGGCGGGCGCGTGAGAGAGTGTGTGTGTGTGTGTGTGTGTGTGTGTGTGTGTGTGTGTGTGTGTGTGTGTGGTGTGTGTGTGTGTGTGTGTGTGTGTGTGTGTGTGTGTGTGTGTGTGTGTGTGTGTGTGTGCGTGTGTTAGGTTAGACTTTTGGGGTCCCGAATTGGCGCCACAGTGCTCGATTCGCCTAGCAGGGCCACTTTTCTCCGAAAATTATAAATTGCGGGCTGAAAACACGACTTCTTCTCGAATGGTAGACAGGGTGTTTATCGATTTCGGGACTAGGATGCGGCATAAACGGATAGATACTCTAGCAAAAAAGCTAGCAACAGCAACGAAATAAAGCTAGAGAACATTTTCGGTCGACGTGAGCCGAGAATCGATACATCTTGCGCCATGTACAAGTCTCGAGTCTATACGGGACTCGCTTGTGGAAATACCCCCCCCCCCCCCCTTCCCTTCGAGACTTAAAAATCTCCAATGGCGTCCGTATCTTGTAAAGATGCAGCGAAGGAACACCATCTTCGTTTTCCTTTAATGTTTTTCTCTCTTTTTCTTCTTTTTTCTAGAAACCGGGGGACGCTTGTCTGTCCTCGGTTTGGCTCGGAATTTATTTCCAGATCTCCCCGGCAGTAGCGGCGCCGTCTCTTTTCGACGGGAAAAGAAACCTGCTTTGGTGAAAACTACGGCACCCGAGAGAAAGCGGTGCCGTTTCTCTCAGGCTCGTTTTCCGGCATTAGCTATATACTCCCGCTGCTGTTGTGTGTATCTTTTTTTTATATTCTCTCTGGATTGTGTTTGTGGCGCGCTGTTTCGTTTTTCGTTACTTGTACGACGGACGCGTTGGAGAACGCGTCCTACTTTATTGCCTGCCGTGGACGCGGGCGTATTGGGAACGGCGGAACCGCTGCGCCGAGGAGCGAAGCGGGAGTAGTGTGTCCCACCGCCTGACTAGGGAACAGCTCGGAAGAGGGAAGAGAAAGGGGCCCGGCCGTAATGGCTTTGTTTTATAGAGGCCCCCCCCCGCGCAGCCGGTGCGCGGTGGTGCAGTGCGGTGGCTGTGGTTCATAAAGAACTCTCCCGGTGACGATGCCATCAGGGCGCCCAAGGTGGGGCAAGACACT
The DNA here is from genome assembly GCA_037355805.1 of Ixodes ricinus. Lineage (NCBI taxonomy): Eukaryota > Metazoa > Arthropoda > Arachnida > Ixodida > Ixodidae > Ixodes > Ixodes ricinus. Next base: position 14,715 of record JAZHYW010045312.1, on the reverse strand, counting down.
TCCCAAAAGAGTGCAGTTCTAGCGAGGGCGGCCGAAGTTTTGGGAGGGCGAGACAGATGCATGCATCCGCGCTATAACACGTCCGTCTGCGTTGGTTAGTTCATTGATGGGGTGCAAATATGGGTCCGGCTTCTCTACTTGTACTTGCACGAGTTTGGCTTATCACTGGTTTTCTTGGTTCGTCAGTTTTGTGCATATGGAATCTTTCTATTGTTGTCTCTTTGCAGCGATATTTGTTATGAATACTCCCCCCTCCCCCCGCCCAACTTCAGAGCAAAAAGATGATGTCGTTGATGTAGGGCGTCCGTCGTCGGTATCGCCAAATGTTTCAAATGCAAAAAAAAAAAAGCCTTTCGCAGTGTTTTTAGGATTCAATCTCGGGTCCGCTGAATATGAAGCGAGTGCGCTACCCTAAAGTTGCTGCCTTATAAACCTTAATTTGTTGAGGACAGCTGCGCATATGAGTCTCTCGCAGCGCCCGCTTCATGGCCGCCGGCGCAATGAAAGCGCATCACGCCACCTAAGCCTCACGCCGCGTCCGTTAGAGGGATTTTTTGTGTATAATAAACTTTATGAGGGTTTTCTCTTTCTTTATAAATGTTAGGGCCCATCGCTTCTAGAGCATTTAATATACGAATTAGCTTTGATTCCTTTGTGTAAGTTTCTGAAGAAGAAGAAGCGGAGCGCATCACCACAAGGTGATCAAAACGTCATCACATGTTTACTGCAAGATACATAAGGAGTCATTATAGTACGATAAGTTGTGGCAGCTATATCCATGTGACGGTACTTTAGATTCACACAGGACTGACTATCTTTGGGAAGAGCTCAGGTGATCGTGACGTTACTGCAAGTCGGCTTGTAAGGATACCCGCTTAAATAGGTTTACTTGATAGGCATAGATGGCGGAATAGAAGCATAAAATAGCTTGTGGGAAAAGTAGGAATTTAAATACGAGTACAATGGGAAAGAGATATACGCTTGCAACTGGAGGAAGAAGGGGGGTTGATAATTGACTTCAAGATGTGATTCAGAAATTAACCTATGAAGAATAGGACGGATTGGCAACCAGAAGATGGGTAAAAACAAATACCCAACAGTTAGTGCGACATATTATGTGCAACAAAGAGCTCATCTGAGGTTGTTGTACGTTACACTTTGGTTGAGCTTAACCCCGGCGAAAACGAACTATAGTGGTACTTTCCTATATTGGAGGCTATGGCATTTATTTTTTTATAGTGTCAGCGTCTAACGTTGCCGTGCTTAAAGGGACACTAGCAGGGTATTTATGCTCGCCAAGGTTTTTATTTGTACATTACATTTAAGAGCCCAACTTCCCAAAACAGGCGTTAAGGCTCGAAATTCGTTTTCTTTCCGCCCGAAAACCTCCGATCGAGAACTGGCCGGTTGGAGTCGCACTCACTCCTTCTCGGTAACCACATGCCGTTCTCTGCGGTTTAGACGCAACTGCTAAATTTAATCGAAATCGTGGGTCATCGAAGGCACACACGCGATATTAAGAATAGAAAAGAAATATACAAATATATATATTTTTATATATAAAGTTGCACAGAGAACCGGAAGCACTCTGTGGATTCTCTGCATAATTCTCAACATGACATCGTACCGCGGGAATCGCGGGCTGGACGGCTGAACGAAGCAGACTAAGCGATGGCGGCGGAAGACAGGTGTGTGACTTCTACTTCAAAACTGTTGTTTGCAGTACCGACGAATCCGTCTAGCCTCGAAGGAGAAACCGTTTGCCGATCAAAACGGTTAAGCCGGTGCCACACTTCATATTGGCGACGTGAGCGATCGAAAGCGTTGTAGCGGTCGTTCTGCCACGATTGGCCGAATGCTGACTATGACGTCAGCAAAGAATTTCTCATCGACGGAAATAGGAGGAATGTAAGAACTTCAGTTTGGACGGCGTTGGCAGTGTGCGTTCGAAACTAAAATAGCGAAGTTTTGTTGAGTGAAATATATCTTCATCAAAACAACACAGACGCGGCACAAAAGTAGAAACCCAATTTTATGATAAATTGAGGCTATGCACATTCTTCAACTGTGAAATTCAATATACTATACTCGTATAGCTTGGATGTATAATATCTTGCTAAAATTAGCTTTTAATGGAAAATTCCTCGGGCAATCTAATGGCATTACGACCTCTTTAGTGCATATTGTACAGAACAAAATGTACTCGCTTTTGAGCGTATGAATTATTCTGTGTAAATAGCATAGCAAATCATTGCACCCTAATGTAAATAGTGTACTTTTATACTTTGGAGTGTGTTGCAGGCTGTTCTGTGCAGTGCTTAAATTATGTGACAACTGTGAACTCTCCAGCAAATGAACACTAATCACTCAAGTTGAAAAGAGCAGCCGGCGCCACTATAGCAGCAGCCATTGTCTCATTTTATTAATTCTTATCAGTTATAAAAAAAGAAGATTACTTGATCATTTATTAATGACAATATTAAGCAAACAGATAACAAAAACTGCCGTAATAGAGTCTTGAGGGAAAAGAGGAAGCAAAAGCACGTTTGAAAAACAAACCCTTTAATATTTTTTTTTATTGGAAACCGAGACGATATTTTGCTTTACTTCGACAAGAGACATTACCCCCCCCCCCCACCCCCAAAAAAGAAAAAAGAAAAAAGACTGCGAGGAAAAAAATTAAATAAAACCGGGATATTGATATTCGATTATCGGTTACGGATTAGGAGTGAGAACCTGGAACTTCCATAACTTCAAATTTCTCTCTTAAAATTAAATGAATAAAATGGCCTAGTTTTTACATTTAACCACAAAAAAAAAGTGTTTGAACTATAAATCGGGCAAATAATTGTTCTTTTTCACGGGTCAAGCTCCATTCGCGTTTTTTCTTCTCACGTCTCTTCGAATGCTTTGTTTTCCTTCGTTCATATTCTCATAACAATAGCCAGTTTAAAAACGTATCGGCATAAACTAATAATCGAAAAGCAGAAAACAAAATCAAGCAGGTTTGAGTCTTAAACAAAGAATGCGATCATACGCATTCTCACGCAAACGTGATTGAACCAAAATGATAAAAAAAATCAATAAAAGAAGAAAAAAAAAGGTTTCGAGGCTCAAATGACCGAAGTAAACCAGAAAACGTAAATTCGCCTTTAAAACAACAACAACAAAAAGAACAAAAAAAGAATAGAAAGGAGAATAACTATACAGTGGGAATGGAGGGTTAGATGGCTTCAGAGAACGAAAACCAAAAAGAGCGCCAGTTTTAGCGGGCGGAACGAAGGCCCTGTTAATCGGAAGGCGAGAGTCTTTTCCCCGAGGAAGGGGTGTGAAGCTCGCAGCCAAGAAACGAATCCGGGCCACGCACTTAGGCGTTCTTAATTAGTTTAAGCAGCAAGAATCGAGTTACCCTCCAAAGAGGCTGGATGCATGCGCCGAGAAGGGGGGGGGTTCGAACGCCGCGCTGCCATGGGGTGGGCATGCATGGGGTTCGAGCCAACACTCAGACCGAGGCCTAAGAACCAGAGAAAGCAGGAACAAACAAAACAAATAAAAAGCGCTGGTGAGAGAACGGGAAAGTCAAAGTATAACAAGGAGGCTAACTAAGACGGGCTCGAGATAAATAGCTTTCGCGAGGTAGGTGTTTTCTCGCCCTTTACCCTCTTCTCCCCATCCTCCTTTCTCCCGCAATTTCGTTCTCCGGCGGGTTTCCGCGCGTCCGGCGAGCCCGCCCAGCAGCCAGAGATAAACGCCGCCTCCTTCTTCAAAGTTGCTCCCTGAGCTCCGAGAAGAGTGGTTTAACCTTCTTTCTTCTTTTTTTTTTCTCTTTCAAATCTTTGTTTGTGTTTTGCGCGCGTATTTTGAGAGATTGTAATTTGCCTAATACCGCTCCTGCCTCTTCTAAAATGCCGCTGGTGGTTTTCAGGAGAGCGAGAGATGGAAGGTTTGAGTTTAAATCGGGCGATGGGACGCCCAGAGGAGAAACGGGTCCATTGCCGGGAGCGGGCGGAAGTGCCGCCTCGCTTATCGGCTGCCGGTGAACGGAAGGCGCGTTTATGCCATCCGTACAATTTACTTCCTCGTTTAATTTTTTTTCTTCTTTTGTTGAGAGGGTGGGTTTGTTTCAAAGTATTCTATCGTTTCCGATGTGAGTATGAGAATATGTGACACAATTAAAAGCAACCGAGGGGAAAAAAGGTGAGCGCAGGAAATTGAGTTTGAAGCATCCAAAAGCAAGGTTAGCAGCTGACACTCTTCGTTGTGGACTCTCGCAATAGACCATTTGCTGTCTTACCCAAGCATCAAGGAGAATGCAGGGATTGGTGTTCCACGCGCCACACGCGCACGCCTTTCCTGTATAAAATATTCGAAGTAAATAACCAAAAGAAAGCATTGACGAACGCGCGTGCAAGATGCCATTTGTTTTACGTTTTTGCTTTGGAAAAGTTACTACTGCTGAGGCCAGCACGTGCGGCGCGTGGAACACCAATCCCTGCATTCACCTTGATGCTTGGGTAAGACAGCAATAGGTCTATAGGCACGTACCATCGCGGATAATATGAGATGCAACGACCCTTAATGTTTCCTTTATTTTTTTCTTTGCAGGTGACAAGTTTGGGAGAAGCTGAGATGCGGACCAGGGCTATGATTGTGCAAAGTTTAGGTACCATTCCTTTATAACGAACCAGGCAACAATCTGTACTAAGGTGGAGAGTTGAGCTAGTGGGTAACATGGCATCATATTGAAACCAGCACACAATACATGAGTTGGGAGTCAGCGCTCTGTGTTCTCTTCTCTTCCTCACTGCTTGTGCGCTGTTTTTATTATGATGTCAGCAAATAATTGTGCTTTCAGGACCGCAGGCTCATGGAGTGTTTCAGCTGATATTGCCCAAGAGTATCACATGGTAGCGACGTTGCCCACTATTTCTTTCTTGTAGTCGATAGAGCCGTTCTTGTGAGATACAACTTTTAGCGTGAAATCAAACTACAAAAGCGCGCGCGCACACACACACACACACACACACACACACGCAGGCGCGCGCACACACACACACACACACACACACACACACACACACACACACACACACGCACACACACCACACATACATACATACACAGAAAAGCGATAGAACGTGGTTCCGGGAACAAAGGAGATTTCACAACAGACATCTCCTAGCGGGTGCGCATCGTTCCCCCACCTTGTAATTTGACGGTCAGAAGTTCAGATTGGGATTTCTGGGTGGTTAGTTTGGCTTTTTAGAAGAGCCGTAAGGGTACCCACGAGACGGTTACGGAACATGTTGTTTTTTGACAGTCAGTGAATGATTATCTTAGTGGAACTGAATATGCCAAAGGAAACTTTTTTCCTTTGGTGCTCACTTATTCAAAAACCGGACCTCGTATTTTGTTTATGCGAGTATAATTATTTGTATACGTATAAAACAAAACACGTTAGGTATAAACAGCCACGACTGTGCAAGGCCTTCTCGGCCGTGTAGTTTAAATGCGCTGTTGCGGTTTCAGAAGAAATGAACAACCCCGGTGGACCTCGAACGAAACTGAATTGTATTTTCCATCTCACGCGCTCTTCGTCGCCTTCAGCACTGACAGCACACGAGGCTGCGCCACGGTGCCAACCGACCCTGCATTGACCACTTGACAGCACCCCAAGGAATAACACCTAGGTATTACTGCCGTCCCCGAAGAGGTTTGTCTCTGCCGCAGTACACGCGTGCGCAACGGCAAAGCATCCTTTTCGCGCCCACGGAGCCTTCCCGGAGGAACTCCGCACCCAGTCACCGGAAGAGACGCGCCGACGTGGCACAACGACAAAGCAACGGCGTGGCCTGCCGGTGATCCAGGACCGACGCTCTTTGTCTCTACTGCGGGTCTGAGCAAATTGGCTCCTCGTACACCGGGCGGGAAGAAGACCGTATTCATTTCGGTCTCGGCGAGACGGGGACTCCCCTCCTTCACGCCCGGATGAGCCAATTAAGGCCGTCTATAGACTCCTCCGCCGGGCCGAGGAAGAATTACGGTCGGCCCGACTGTTTTACGCGCACAGAGGTACCCTGATGGCAAGCCGAGACGTAGACTTGAGTACCGTTTCGGGGAGCGCAAGGTCGTGATGAACGCCTGTATACGTTTTTAGCGTACTACACGCACGCGCGCGTGTTTTTTTTTCCCTTCTTCTTCTTAATTCATTTGAAATGTAAGGTATTCGTCCTTGTCAAATTACTGCGGGGGAGGAGGGGGGGGAAGTTTTGTTCGGCAGTCTAGAGTTTAGTTTACGAGTGAGACATAGTTTGGTTAAAACTCTTATCTGTACGTCGGTAGGTGGTCCTTCAAGAGTGAATATGATTCTGAAAGGTGAAGAAGTAGCATTTGGATAAGCTTGTAGGTTGTTCACGCGCATGCACACGCCTACGCATTAGTGTAGTTAAGCCTCCGTCCACGTATGCGAACTTTCTCTAGTGTGAGTTAGCGCGCGTTGATGTGAGTTTTTATACATTTATGTGGTTACATGCTCATGTGCTTACCAAATCTCATTCGATAATAAAGAAACGAACTAGTAACTGAAGGAAAATTTAAGGCAGAACTCGATGTCCTACTCACTTTCTCGAAAAATGCCCTCGACGTTTTAAATAAAAATTTCTGGAGCCAGGACTGTGACCTTCCTTCAAGTCGGGGTGGAGAATAAAAATCAAAATAATTTACATCGCGACTTAAATCATGTTTTAATTTGAGATTTAATCGCACCAATTTTACTACGATGATGAAAACCCCTCCCGTAAAAATTATTTCGAAAATGGTTTTTATCTGCCGTTTGCCTATCATATTTTGTTTCTATGTGCATTTGTTTCGTATTCAAATCAAAGAATCATCAAGCAAGAAGGATTTATATCAGGGTAAACACGAGCGGTACGCATTCCTCTTTAGACAAAATCAGATCATTAAGCTTTCTTTCTAACTTTGACTTCATTTGTGACTTGCATAACGTCACAATGCAAGCACATTAGAGTGTGAAAGAAAGAAACCAACACGAGAAAGGTAATGTGTTATTATTGCAAGGAAACGAGAACGCAAAGAAAAGCAAATAAAGCTTTTTAGCTAACTAGAAAAAAAAATCCAGCTGTTATTTTTCTAGTACGGCTGGGTGGCAGCCATAAAAGGTTGTTAATAAAACTGTACTTTACATTTACAGCAATTTTTTTTCCGCATTGCAATCAGTGATCGTCGGACGAATTGATAAATTATTCTGCCATGTTTAAAAATACCCGCAGTAACCAAGAGTCACTAATTTTCAGTTACAGTGATTTAAATAAAATAAATCTGATTTACTTTGATTAAAAATAAAATCATGATTTTCTTTCACCCTGCTTACGAAAATGCCATCATAATTGCTTTTTTTTATAAACCTGTTTCTTTTTTGTTCTTAACTAAACACCATCAGTTTAAACAAGAAATAATATTAAAAAAAAAACACTTGAGGTACTTGCATTATTCGAGCTCGATCGTGGTGCTCAGTGCAGCCCATGAAGCTCTTTCGTTCCGCCGTAAATACTAGCATTTCTTCTTCTTTCGTTCTACTCTTCGTAAATCGGAATCGGAATACATTTTTGTATTTTAAATAGTTAATCTAATTACATTGCACGTAATGCGCAGGAACGGAACAGGTTACATTTGGGTGCACACACACATGAAAAAGTAAGAACAAACTGCACTTTTCTTTTTTAGGGAGGGCGAGATTTGGGTGACATAAACTGGTTAGAATTGTCGCATTTTCGTTTTACTTGGCTTCAGGGGAAAAAAGTTCACTTCCATCAGACTTCCTCATTTTTTATTTGCTGCCGAAGAATAGAAGCCGTTCTACGCTTAAAGCTAATCACTCCTACGCCCTTGTGACCACCATTCTTTCCTCGTTTATTTATATCTATATACCTTTATAAATCCAACCCCCTCAGTTTCAAGGCCCGGCTTTCATTCTGAAGCTGTTCTTATTCCGTCCGTGTTTGGAGTCCTTAATCAACGGAGTCAGTCGAAGAAGAATTCAGACCTGATTGTTTCCAACTCTTTTACAACCGAGTCGTTTTCACTTTTCAATTCGCTTGTCTGAGAGAATCGCCCCACACAACTAACGGAGGTAAAAACGACGAACTGGAAAGTTTGGCAGTTGGTTCTCTACGATGCCTTTTTTGGTTTATTTTATGTTTTCTTTTAAATTTCTCTGCGAGAGTATAGTTTGCTCCAGTGACGAGGACGGTGAACAAAAGAAGAGGACTCCTTTGTTGAGCATTGTGCGGCTGGGCGATTCCGGGGTTCCCTTGTTTCCTGCTCGAATCCGGCGCTCTTGATTCCAGAAATTGACGAGCTGTTCGTGCCTTTCCTGCCAAATCGCTGCCATTCCGGAAACTCATTTTTGTTTCCTTTCTTCCCTTATGTACTAAACAAAATTGGACGACAAACAACAAGACGATCCTGTTGTTTGGTTGTGCGTCGTTATTGAGTTTCCTTCATTCTCGCGATTGTATTCGTTACTTTGTTTGTGTTTAATGTAGGTGCGAATTTAGTTTTTGATCACCAGAGAAGAGCACGTGAGTTCCGGAAAAGAAGATATTATTTCTTGTTTCCTTAGCGTACGTATTATTTTCTTTGTAAGTATAACTTTCATATGACGACGAATATTGGTCGAAGAACTTTACGCTTAAAAAAAGCTAGTAACTTCAGCAGTTACTAATGTTTTGTTACCATTACTACCTTTGTACCAACTATTTACTCCCTCAGACGTGTGATAAGTAGTAAAAAGTTAGTAAGAGCAGCAACCAAATGTTTACCTCGATCCCGATGTCTGAAGAGATGGTCTGTGTGGATGAGCAGATCATACCTTACAAAGGGAACAGTCGCCACAAGAACTACGTTCCGTATAAGCTCCAGAAAATATGAGTTTAAACTCTTTCTGCTTTGTGATTCCACAGGAATTGTTCACAACCTCGAGATGTACACAGGGAAAACATGGCCCGTAAATGGACATCCCCGATATTAGAGGAAGTAGGAATATCGTTCTCAGGTTGCCAGCAGTGAACTACCCTTTTCTGACTGTTACTACTTTTTTACTCACTATTTACTACTTCAAACCCACAGAAGGTAGTAACTGCAGCTGCTATGCTGCGAAGCGAGAACATGGCTGCTGGGAACCTATGGGGACGCTGTTTATAGACTGGCAGAAATAACTACTGTGTATGCCGTTACTTCTTAGTAAGAGACACATTCCTTGGAATATTTAGCAATGATATTAAAGAAGACTATTGGTGCGAAAGCAGCACCATATTCGTAACATCATTCACGGAGGAGGGGTCACTGACCAACCGACTCGTTTCAAATGATCAGAATAAAAAACGTTTCGGTAGCCATTCCGTTCTATTCGCTTGTCTGTGTTGAATGTATATTACGTGCAGAAAAATGCATATACGCAACCCAGAAAAAAAGGAAGATATATCTCAGCAATAATAATCTTTCGCAAGTTGACGTTGTCTAGCGCCAGCTGGATTTGGGTAGCGGTTGCTAGGTCTTGTTATAGTTAGTGCCTGTTACAAGCTAAATTCAGTGCAAGATGCTAGGTTGGCTAGTAACAGTTACTACTTCTTGCCCCGTAAGAGTCACTAGCTTGACCGTTACTACTTATAGGGCTACTAGGTATCTAGTAACGCATGTAACAAGCAGTTACTAGCTTTTACCGAGTAAATACTACCAGGTTTTTTAATTTATTTTAAGAGCGTAGGGTGTACTTAATATAGCGGTAAATTTGCTTCCCGGTGGAGTTGGACTCCCACTAAAATCGCGCAACACTTGTGGTTGTATGCGGCCATTATAAAAACAATAAAGTTTCTACTTTCTCGCAGCTCAATTGGCGGGTTCGTATCACGAACTAGGTGCCCGCAATCTGACAGTGAGGGAGAGGAGGAGAATAGAGCGCGCGGGAACGTCACAGCGCGAAGCTTTGATCGGGATTATTAGTGCTTTGAAGCAAAGGCTAGCGGCCCTTGTCTTTACCCCACTGTCTTTCTTCAGTCGGAGCGACCAAGAGCGTCGCCTGCTGCTCGCGCAAGGTCTCGCGTTCAAATGCCGGGCGCCGGCGTTTGGCGCCCCGGCGCGCTCGAACAGGGAGAACATTAAAAAGGCCTTGGCTTCTGCCCACTAATCATTCCAATCAAAGATCGGCGCTGTGACGTCCTCAGTGTCTATTCGTATTGCAAAGAAGGCGCCGCGTGAACGCGATTTCGGCTGCACAACGAAAGAACCCCAGTTTGTCAAAAAATCAATCTTCAGTCCTCTACTATAGGACGTGCCTCGGACGTGTCATATGCCATTCGTTGGTCTGGCACGCGAAGCCCGAAAAATTTGACTTTTTGTTTCCCGCAGATAACCCAGTGGAGTTAATCAATGTGGCTTGTATAATGCGGGCTCAGCATATAATTGGGCCGAAAAGAAAAAACAGAAGCAGTTTGTGCCGCCAGCGACACCGAGCGTGATGCAAGCACGTGAGGCCTCATGCCAAGTATCACAGCGGTGGTTGATGTAATGTCATGTTTTTATTCTTAAGCTCAAAAGGCTTTTTTTTTTTTTGCCTCGTGATTTTGACGATACTTGTTTCCCGCGTTACGAACTGTCCGAAGTATTCCAGTCGGTGATTGCAGTGATTGATTCTCTAAAGTGCTAGGCCGAAAGTATGTGCATGGCGCTTTTTTGTGCTGTGTAAAGTGTGCAAATTGAAAACTAGAATTTCGTAGCCCCTTTAAAAAAATATAATTTCTGGTGATCGAATGAGTCCGCTTACGCAGGCTTCTTTGAAGTTTCTCAATCAATGAAAACTCTCGTTACGGGGATTGATTAAAAAAGAATTTCGGACTCATTTTTGTTGCATGCTTTTCCAGTGCAAAATCAGGCGTAAAGAAATATATCCAAAGAAGCTACATCACGAAAATTTAGAAAGGGCTTCACATAAAAAATATCTGGAACCATTTTTAAACAGGCCCCGGAGTCTCGCTTGAAGAATGTGCTTTAGATTGCCCCCTTTTCTAGAACAATATAAAAAAACGCACGAAGTTGAATGAAGTTTTACCGCCCAAGAGTGACTAAAGAGTGAAACAAAGAAATACGTTTCGGATAAACCGCATAGTGAAACTGTGATAAATTGACTGAATTTTAATGCTGTCGCAAAAGAAGACAACACCAAAAATATTAAAAAGGTAGGTCAGTATCTCTATACGTTTCGTTTTTAATCTGTTTCTTACTTTCCATGCTTTATTTTTTATTTACACTATGGTTTATGCTGAAAACGACCGAGCGTCCGTAACTCAAAAATTATTTTGTTCGCCAGCTTCTTTTGCCCCACTTTTGTTAGCCACTTGAATTGCGCTCGTAGTTTCTCACTTTATCCACATGTATTATGTACATAAAAAGAAGGCATTAAAATCTAGAAACAATATCCTTTTCGTTGGATTTTTTAACATTAACGTTTAAGTAACGGTAAGGCAGTTTTACGAACGGGATGTTTAGAAGACCCCATTGAATGTTCCGCCACGACATTTTCTGCTACTGTCACGCACTCATTTTACGGCATAGGTGGGAGTCCCAAGTTGAACGCTTGGTGAGAAAGTTGACGAGATCGTTGACTACCGTGATTGGCTAGCGCCCATGGTACGGCGCTCCGATAGCACAGTAAAGGCTGGTTGAAACACCTGCGATTGCTTACGACCGAGTGCTTTAACACCTATTGCAATCTCGTACGACAAGAGAACACACTGGCGCCATCTGTGCCGTAGATGAAAAACTACAAAACCTTCGCGGTAGGGGAGGCAGTTCCAGGGCCACCTCATGGATGGAGCAAAGGTGTCAATGTGTTTCTCGTCGTTAGAAATCAGAAGAACTTGGTCGAGAGTAAACGAAGGTGTGTGAACCAGCATTCGCACTCTCGCTTTGCATTAAACAGTATCGTGACGGTGAGAACCTGGTACTTATCTGTCTGACAAAAGTTGCTAGAGATCCTCTTGTATGGGTTTTGCGTACAAGCCCCACTTCCAGTTCGAGATCGAAGCTATACGACACAACGTCTGCTTCAATTTTGATTCTGGCTTTGAACCCTGGGCACAGCCTGTCGTCATGAAGCGTGCGTATAGATAATGGGTGACATCAGTAGACAGAACCAGGCACCTTTAAAGGCGAGCTTTGGAGCAAACAGAATAATCTCGCCTCCCATCGTATTTTTGCTTCGAAATATGTCCTGTAAACGCTTGTCTTGAGTTAAATGCGATATTATTAGACTATTAAGAAGTCTTGGGCAGATTAACGTAAAGAACCAAACAAAAATGAAGATCCCGCATCCACATTGTCGTTTCGCATTCCTTCATTTTTTTTTTTTGTGCTCTATCGAATCTCAAAAAGGTGTTCCAAGAATATGTAATTCAACCCCTGTCAAATGTTTACAAGGGCGAACGACCTATATATTTTCATGAGTTTTGGCGTGTGTGTACTAGTTTATCTTGAATAAATCATCTGAGATGTGGTGAATACGACCTAGTTCAAGCTTAAATCGAGAAATGATGAAGAAATTCAGGAACTAACCTGGCGATTACAGTTCTCTAGCAGGTGAACTTATATATATATATATATATATATATATATATATATATATAAAATAAGAGAGCCACTTCCAAAAACTTAACTCCTTTACTTAGACGTTTTTCGACCCGAGACGGGTCTTCATCAGTATGACAGAAATTCAGGAAAATTGAAAGCAATTCAGAAAAAAAAAAAAAGGGAAAGGGAGGGAAGAGAGGCAAACAGGCACAACAATGTATACACGGAACACAAAATGAAAAGGGTCGGAGTAGGGAGGGGGGAAGAGAGGTGTCCGAGTTGTCGCGGGACTCAAGCAGTGAGTCCCCGGAGGCGCCAGCTCCCCCGGGCGCAACCACTCTAACGCACAGAGTCGTCTGAGCTCTAACACGCAAACTCAGGCCACCTCCCTCCCGCGTCACCTGCAGGCGCTCAAAAAACTTTTAAAAGACACACTGGTATAAACTCCCGAGTACCTGCCCCCGCAAATTCCTTCTGCGGGCCATGTCCTAAAATCCCGGCTGCAAGGTGTGTGACCATATTGTTTCCACTGATACGGCAAGAAGCTCAAAATCAAACTTCCGTCTGAAGATACGCGGGCGCCCTACCGGCAGACTCAGCGAACGTAATTTACTTGCTCCATTGCACCGTGCCGTGAATGCAGTACGTGGGACAGACGGAAACAGCATTTAGACTTCCTGATTCAACAACCACAAGTCGCACATCAACTCTCTCCCTGGTTTGCCACTATCCAAACACATGAGGCTGGAACATCACTCGTCTCGAGAAAGCAGTAAAGCACATTCTCGAGACCGGCTTTAAATCAAACTACGAACGCGAGCAAGGGAGCCGAAAACCTCATCCACAAATTTGACACACGCAGGAATGGTATCAATAGAAGCCGGGGCATACTTGTGCGTGATTTGATGTCCCTTTGGATCCTGTTGTCCCCTAAAAATAATTCCACCCCCTCCTTTTTCTCTTTTTTCTTTTTTTTGGTGGCCTTATTTGCAAGTTATATTTTAACGACTCTGTGCGTTAGAGTGGTTGCGCCCGGGGGGGGTGGCGCCTCCGGGGACTCACCTCCGCTTGAGTCCCGCGACATACCCGGACCCCCCCCCCCCCCCCTACCCGACCCTTTTCATTTTGTGTTCGTGTATACATTGTTGTGCCTGCTTGCTCTCCTTTCCTCCCTTCCCTTTTTTTTTTTCTGAATTGCTTTTCAATTTTCCTGAATTTCTGTCATACTGATGACGACCCGTCTCGGGTCGAAACGTCTGAGCAAAAGGAGTTAAGTTTTTGAAGTGGCTCTTCCTATTTTATACAAAACTCTCGGCAGCCAAGCCCTGGACTTCGTACTATATATATATATATATATATATGAATTTACTGCTAGAGTAATCCCAAGGAACTAACTTGGTGATTACAGTAAGTTTATTGATATGTACTAGTGAGTCTATTCAAAGTGGGTTAGTTCAGTAGGGAAGTAACACATCGGTGCACAAACGTATGCTTTAGTATCGCCGTTTCCTTTATCGATAACGCTCAAACTTTATGTTCGCGTTAGCCGAGGGGAGAGCCAAAGCTATTTATCACCCTGCAGCCGTTGTAGCCTTCTCGCAAGTTGATAGCCGCGACCCTGACGCTACTATCGACATGAACTGAGAAGCCGAGAAGGCGTGCCGTTTCTGAGACCCACCAAAGAAAGGCGAGGAGTAAGCCTAAACCCTTCGCTTTCTTCCCATCGGTACGAGTGGCCCTTCGAAAAAGAAAAGAAAAGAAGAAAGAAAAAGAACCCAGCATCGAAATGCCGACCTTTTGATTACCACAGCCACATCGACTGCCCGCGAGGGGTTCTTGGCGATAAATGTGTTGTCCAGTTTCTGGTGTGGCACTAATGCTACACCCAGGCCCATTTGCGAGCTGAGCGACCACCGCACCGCGTTTGCAGTCAGCGTGCGTTTTTTTCTTTTTTTGGTATTTTTTTGTTACGCAAGCTGGTTTTGTCTTCGATTTCCTACCCCCCCCCCCCCTTTTTCCCGTAGCTTCAGTGGAGAATTTGCGGGGCCTGACGGAAACACGACAGTCAGGCCC